>CM064890.1:1574759-1852259 GCA_030347415.2 Decapterus maruadsi
TGTTGCTGTTAATGCTGCTGCTGCTGTTAATGCTGCTGCTGCTGTTAATGCTGCTGCTGCTGCTGCTGCTGCTGCTGTTAATGCTGCTGCTGCTGCTACTGCTGTTAATGCTGCTGCTGTTAATGCTGCTGCTGCTGCTGCTGTTAATGCTGCTGCTGCTGCTGCTGCTAATGCTGCTGCTGTTAATGCTGCTGCTGCTGTTAATGCTGCTGCTGCTGTTAATGCTGCTGCTGTTAATGCTGCTGCTGCTGCTGTTAATGCTGCTGCTGCTGCTGCTGCTGCTGTTGCTGCTGCTAATGCTAATGCTGCTGCTGTTAATGCTGCTGCTGCTGCTGCTGTTAATGCTGCTGCTGTTGCTGTTAATGCTGCTGCTGCTAATGCTAATGCTGCTGCTGCTAATGCTAATGCTGCTGCTGTTAATGCTGCTGCTGCTGCTGTTGCTGCTGCTAATGCTAATGCTGCTGCTGTTAATGCTAATGCTGCTGCTGCTGCTAATGCTGCTGCTGTTAATGCTGCTGCTGCTGCTGCTGCTGCTGCTGCTGCTGCTGCTGCTGCTCCCTCTCTGCTGCGTTGAGCCGAGTACACAGACTCCAAAGGGACGAGGAAATGTGCGTTTCAAGGTCAGGGAAGTAGGAATCTGTCCTAGTGCCCCCTTGTGCTCGTCTCTGGGAGCAGAGGAGGAGGAAGAGGAGGAGGAAGAGCAGCAGCAGCAGCAGCAGCCTTTAAGGGCCACTTTTTTTTTTTTGCACATAAAGGTCACTTTAATGTCATTTCTTTGGTGTTAAAGTCAGGACATCACGGTCTCTGGTGCGTTGATTATCACCAGTTCTGCAGCAGCGCAGGGACAAATCAGTGGAGCAGCTCTTCAATCTCTAACAAAACCCCCACCAATTTATGAATATAATAAAACTCAGTTTGCAGAAACGATTTTTAAAAAACCCAAACTAATTCTGTGAAAGAGAAAGATTCACATGCACCTCTTCCTTCTTTTTTCATTTCACCTTTGTCCTTATTGCATTATTATGAGTTATGTTGTGCACACTTTGTATGTCCATGCAGTGCTGTATGTCTGTTATGTTGTTTATCTTGTATCTCACAATAAAGTTAAAGCACACCTTGTGCACACTTTGTATGTCCAGTGCTGTATGTCTGTTTGTGTTGTATCTCACAATAAAGTTAAAGCTATGGTGCATAACTTCTACTGTCTGTAAATATCCGTTTGTCTCCTCTAACACCTCGCCGTATTTTTCAGCCAGACGCCATGTTGAGGTGCCGACCGTATCGTTGTAATAACACAGAAATCCTCTAGGAGCCGATAGAAGTTACGCACTATAGTTTCAAAAAAAGAGAAGAAAGAAGGAAAGATTTGACTCCAAAAAAAAAAAACCCATGTTGACTCCCCTCCCAGAATGCACTTCTCTCCACGGGAGCATCAAGAGAACAGGGAGGGAGGGTCCAACATCATAACGGGCTGAAAATAGCGGCGCGGCCGGGGGAGAAGCAGCAGGACATTAGCATAATAACTAATTATAACGTTCAACGCACAGACCTTGGGACCATCTTGGCCGATCTCTCCGGGCGGCCCCCGGGGCCCCTGGATTCCCTGGACAGAGAGAGATATTGGAGGGAGAGGAGAGGGCGGGAAGAGAGAGGAAAGAAGGAAGGAAGGAAGGAAAGGAGAAGAAGGAGGGAGAGAGAATGAGATGAAAGAGACAGACACAGCGCTGTGGGCTGAATGTGACAGAGTGCATGACGGCTTGGTCAGGAGGCACCGAGGGAGAAATGAGATGGCTCAGGTCCACACACGCACTCCCTCCCTCCCACACACACACACACACACACACACAACCACATGCATGTCCACAATTGCACACTTGCAAACACACACAGACACACACACACACACACACACAGCATGTTTGCATATTCAACAAAGCGTTCTGCTGCTCCATCAAGAGCCCAGCTTGAAGCCGAGCGTTAGCCACTCTCATCTTCCCACATGCTTTCACCACAGAAAGAAAACACACAAATAAATAAATCCAGCAGCAGCACAGTTAATGTCAGCTTTCTGTCAATGAAAAAAACTGAAAAGAGCCGGAGCATAAAAGCTGAATTCAGTCCTGTGTGTGTGCATTTGTTGATTCAGCTTCTAGAAAACAGGGTTTTTTACGACTACAAATCCATCCCAATTCCAAAAATGTGCACGACCCATAAATATTTGTGAGCGAGCACAAAAGGTGATGCATGATATCAGGAGGAAGACACTCCAACACAGCGAGGAGGGAAAAGACAAAAGTGTCTCCATCCTCATGTAGCAGCGTGAGACCAGAGAGGGACGAGTCCACACTTCACCTGCCTCAACCCAGACAGGTGACGGAGGATTTTCAAAATAAAATGACGGCTGCTGAGTTCAAAATAAAATGACGTCTTAGCTGGTTCTAAACTGTGTGGAGTAATCTGATTAATACGATTCAGAATCGATATAAAATGTCCCAAAATCGATTTAAAAACTAATTCTAAGGAAAATCCATTTCCTTAGAATTTAAAAGGCAGATTTTTATTTTTATTTTTAAAGGCAGATTTTATTTATTATTTATTTTTATTATATATTTATCAAGTTTCTGTATTGTATTATGTTAAACCATGTTAAACCATGTTGGTATTTATTGTATGAATGTTTTTTTGTTGTTGTTTTTGTTTTTTTGTTGTAGCTCATAAATGCATTCTCATTAGCTTAGAATAGTACTGTAATTTGGGAATTTAAAGCCCCTGGAGGGAGGCACTTTTAATGTTGTTTTTGATTTTAGTTTAACTTTTATGAAAATATGTTTTTCTATTGTATTTAAAATGCACAACAGTTTCAGTAAGATCTATGCAGCAGTTTGGATGCATGTTCAATAATAAAATAATAAAACTCTGCAGACGGGAGGAGGTGACGAGCATCCTTGAACACCGACAGACTGAAGCAGAAATCATTAGGAATCAAATCGTTTTGAATCGAATCGTATCGTGAGACAGTAATATAAAGGATTTCCAACCTCACAAACAGTTCCTTCTTCACTCTGCATTAGTATTTTCAAAAAGCCAATCTCTTTTCCATAGCATTTGATTGGACACAGTAGAAATCCTCCATCAGCCTCTGATTTTTATTGCATTTCACCTGCTGTTTGTTGTTTTCTCTGTCTTTTTATTTTCTTTCGTCATTATTGCTCTCGTTTTGAACATAAAAAGCACTTTGTTTGTTGTTTTTAAATGTGCTCTTCATTCATCCATTCATTCATTTCTGTGTCTATAAACTCCAACATGAAGCAGCTTCAGGTTCAACTTTCAATCAAAGCTTTGACATTTTCATTAATGTCTGTTTAGATCATTAAAATATTCAATATCAACAGAATTTTAATGATTAAAATGTCACACGCGATCATCGTCAGCGTCGGTCCGGTCAGACGACAGTTTTACTTCCATCTATATTTATTACCACACGATTGTACGTGGTTGCCTAGATACAAAGGGTGGCTCACACACACACACACACACTACCTCCTCCTCTTGACTCCGTGTGTGTGTGTGTGTCACATAAGTCAGAGGCCCACTGCAGGCATAACGTCATAGCCGGGCTCCTTTCTACTGCCAAGAATAGAAAGAGGAGGATGAAGATGAAGAAGGAGTTGGTGGTCGCGTGACGGCGCCGTCGGCCTTTAACACTGAACCTGAGAAAAACACGTTTTCACATGTAAAATCTAATTTTATGCATCTGTTCAGTGCAAGTTTAACTGCATCTGTTGGATCAGGACAGAGATCAGATACTGAACATTTTATATGTTGATAAATGATCGTGTATTATTTAATAAAAATAGGGTTGCAAATTTCCGGGAATTTTCAAAGTTGGAAATTTTCCATGGGAATTAACGGGAATAAATCGGAAATTTACAAAATTGAAGGTTGGCCCTTAACAGGGAACTTAAATATAGTTGGAGAAAATATATTGTAGCATCATCTTGGCTAAAACAACCAGATTTAATGCAAAACAACCAGATTTAACTGCTTCCTGCAGGGACTTGAATGCACTGCTTCCTGCTGGCTGTTCCACTGCCCCACTGCTTCCTGCAGGGCTGTTAGGCCACGCCCCCTACATGCACACTGCTTCCTGCAGGGCTGTTAGGCCACGCCCCCTACATGCACTGCTTCCTGCAGGGCTGTTAGGCCACGCCCCCTACATGCACTGCTTCCTGCAGGGCTGTTAGGCCACGCCCCCTACATGCACTGCTTCCTGCAGGGCTGTTAGGCCACGCCCCCTACATGCACTGCTTCCTGCAGGGCTGTTAGGCCACGCCCCCTACATGCACTGCTTCCTGCAGGGCTGTTAGGCCACGCCCCCTACATGCACTGTGCATTCCTCCATCACATGCACAGATGATTCCTTGAACCCTGGAGGCCACACTTTGGAGCCCAAAGCACAATAGGAGGGCTCCTTTCATTTAAAGGGACAACCAGGAGTTTTTGAAAGCAAAGTGTGTTCACACTACATTTCCCATGAGCCTCCGTGCACGGTGAAATTCTTGGACCGGCGCAAGACAGACGAACCATAAACGGTGATTTGGTGATATTATACCCATAACCCACAGGGCAGCATCCACAAAACCAAAACTAAGCGACCCGACCACTAAATAATAACAAAATAACGTTAAAGACAAGATTTTTTTTTGATACAATTTCTAGTTAATTCCCATAAATTCCAAATAATTCCCATAATTCCCGTGGAAAATTTCCAAAATTACCCAGCTTAACTTCCCATGGAAAGTTTCCGGAAATTTACCGTTAATTTATTGGAAATTTTCCATCCTTTGCAACCCTAAAATTGATGCATTCAGTTCCATCGTCAGTATCTGCACTTCCTCCTCTGAACCAGCAGAGGGCGGCAGAGCTGCGACCACAGTGTCCGTCTCCATCCTCCACTTGGCTCTGTGTCCTCTCATCAGGGTGTGTGTGTGTGTGTGTGTGTGTGTGTGTGTGTGTGTGTGTGTGCCCTCTCTGTTTGAACACCCACTCAACCAAATTTGTCTGTAAGCTAACGACCAATCAGCACCTTAATGTCACTGCTAAATAAATCAAATGGTCTCATACGGAGGTAAATTAATGATGTTCATTAGGAGCCGGGCTGCAGACGGAGCCTGTTCCTCTGTAGGTAAACTACATCACTAACTTTTCTCACTTCATTTCCCCGCTCAGTGCTTCATCTCCTGTCGCTGCAGAGAGGCTGCAGACTTGATTTGTTATCTCCACGTTTCCAGCCACCAGTCGCTTCTTCTTCTTCTTCTTTTCGCCTGCCAATAGCAGCAGCAGCAGCAGAGCGCAGGTCTGAGTCTACGTTTGTAGGATGTTTGACGTGTTCAAGTACAAAACTGTTTGCAGAAAATACACTCGACTGTGCAGCAAAAGGTGCATCATCATAATAATAATAAACCTGAATCTGAATTTGACTCTTAACTCATTGCATTCTGCAGACGCAGCACTGGTGAACAAACTTCACACCTCACGTCTTTGCACACATGTTGCTGCATGAAAACCAGCAGGTCTCTCATCCAGAGCGGCGGCTAATGGCGCTGTTACATCATCTGTAGCGTTCCCGTCTCCGACCCAATCTAAAACACAAACCTCGGCTCGGCTTTACTGCCTGCAAACACCGTGGGAATCAAACCCCCGGTCTCTAAAGAGGAGCTCGATGTTCCCGTCCTGATTCATGCTTCACTGGCTCGAGAAATAAGTTTAATCTTCTGCTCTTTACAACCCACACCAACGTGCTGCCTGATGGTGCACGTAAAGAAAAAAACTAAAAGACGTGTTCAACAAAGTCACATTCAGGTTCTGTACGTGCAGCCGTGACGGTCGCTGGTGTTTTTAGACGGGAGCTAAACATGTGAAATATCATCTCACAGCGACGTCAAAGACAGCGTTAAAGACAGCGTTACCTTTACTCCAGGTGTCCCCTGAGGCCCCGGTGACCCCGCCTCCCCCTGAGGAACACAGGAGAGAAAAACAACAACGATGAAGGTTTGATTCTGGTCGCCAACGTCACTGATAAAGTTTCTCTCAGCTCAGAGTTTTTACCGGAGGTCCCGTCGGTCCCGCCTCGCCTGGCGAGCCCTGGACGCCCTGCAGAGACACGGAGACAAGACGACAAGGTGATGCACCTTCTCATTTCTGCTTTATACTTTCTACATTGTAGATTCAAACTGAAGACATCAAACTATGGAGGAACATAGAGAACAACTTTGGTTTTAAAGGTCCAGTCCGTAAAATGGAGGGAAAACCGTGACATCCAGCGTTCAGATTCTAGTATTTCAGGAGCATGGAGCGACGAGGTGAAGATCTAAACCATTTAACCATACGCCTGCTGTTTATTCCTCCTTCTTCTTCTTCGTTGGTTTATTTATAAACCTGAAACTCTTGAAACGTGCTCTCTGGCTGGTTCGGATTTTCTGTTCAGGCTGCCGTACAAACATGGCTCTAAAGCAAGACCCGTGTTAAATACGTAAAAGAATAATTATTAGGCTACGAAAATGAAACAAATTTCATTTTATAGTGATTATTATACACTCATACAAATATATTCATGGGTAGTAGATTCAGATTTTGCCAATAAACCTTGAAAGTTATTGCATTTTGATGTCTTCTACAATGAGAGGCTTGATTCTCCCTCTGAGCTTCCTCCACAGTCTTAAAGACATCCTGCTAATTGTTCTGGTTTTTACAGCCCACAACTTTTACTGTTCTGGTTCCGTCTCACTTCATCACTTCATCGCTCGTTTCCAGTCGCAGCATCCAGATGTTTCCAGCTCTGATAAATCAGCTGTGCAGCACCAGACAGTGGACAGACAGACAGTGGACAGACAGACAGACAACACCCTCCTAACCCTCTGCGGTAAATGTGAACGTGAAGAGGAAGGAGGTGCAGCGTCTTGTCAGGCCGAGCTTTATCTGTCAGCTGTGAGCCGGTGATTTATGAGTGGTTAAAGGCTCCGGCTCTGTTGAAGCATCGACTCTCCACCTGTTATGCAAACACAAATGGATCATAGAGGAGGATCAAAGCGCTTTAGATTCAGACGACGTGAACCTGCACTGATGATTCCTCTGCAGATAAGTGTGTGTGTATGTGTGTGTGTGTGTGTGTGATAAAGTAAACTTGTAAAGTGTAATCCCCGGGGGTTTAGAGTAAATCTGATGGATCTGGATATCAGCAGGTGTCTGACATGGTGGCTTTACTCTGGAAACAACACTGAGGCTGTTCCGGGGAGAATCCGGGGAGCTTCTTTTGATTTAGTCGATGTCATATTTCAGTGTCAGATAAAAAAAACTAAAAAATGAAAAAACAGAAAAAAATGATGAAAATTCAATTAAAGGGATAGTTCACTCAAAACTCAAATTTCACTTATCTACTCTTATCGACTAACAGTTGTGAGAATTTCTTGGTCCAAAAAGACACAGCAGAAAACATCCAAATACCTCCAACATGAGAAATTGTTCAAAAAGAAAAAAAAAAGTCTATATTTTAAGCTTGTTTGTAGTGGAAGCTCTTCATGTGTCAGTGCAAATCACCGGCGGAACAGTTTCTCATGTCGGGGCTACATAATGAGTGAAATGAGTGAATTTTGGGTGAACTATCCCTTTAAAATGATTCGTCACACAGCGGCCGAGGAAGAGAAGGAAGGAGAGAAGGAAGATGAAAGATGAGATGCGTCCAGGAGCGAGCGATGAGGGCGAGCGCAAATATTTAAATGAGGTAAAAATCCACAAACACATTAAGAGCCGGAGAAGAAGAAGCGGGTCCTGCATCGCGACATCCGTCTTAATCATCTCGTCTCTCAGCGGCGAACGAGTGGAGTGGAGGTATGTGATCCGTCTTCAGCGGATCCTGGTTTTATCGACACGTGGTCATACCTTCAGTCTGGAGGCAGGAGGGTGGGATGACAGACGGAGCAAACGAAGGAGGAGCAGAAGTGAAGATGTTTTGGAAAAGTGTTTGAGGAGCAGAACTGATTCTCTTGGTTGTTTACAGAAACGCTGCATCTGATGCTCTGATGTTACGGCCTCATTAAACACACACAGATTTTATCGGTGCATGAGAAATATTTTTTCCGTTGCACAAAGTTGAATCTTTGGTTAAAAGGATAAAATATTCCTCCGAGCTCACACGTCGTTGCTGTGCGTGAGCTTGTGTTTCCTCAGATCTCTGCAGTGGCGAGAAACACAGGAAGCAGCTGCAACCGACGCCACTAACACTAAAGGTTTCTGGTGAAGTGACCGACTCACATCTGTCGCTGCGGTTTGAATATTCTGAGGAAAAGGTTTGGGCTCCACCGGTTGGAGGCTTCATGGCCGAGGAAGGCTAAGTGTCCACTGTGCAGACTCTCTGTTAGGACGCAGATGAGCATGAGACGTCCATGTTTAACTGAACTGCTCAGACTCAGAGCTGCAACATGAGGAAACATATGTGGCCTTTAACAAACAGTGCAATCTAGATCTAAATATTAGAGAGAAAAGTAATAAAACATTTCCAAAGTTTGGTTATAAAGGTTTGGCATGCTATGTTTTCTATCGTTTTATGACCCTAACAGTTATTTACTTATTTATTTGGCCTTTTTAACTTAAAGTTGTTGAGTGTTTCCTCAGTGTTTTAATTCTGCATGAGTACAAATGTGTGTGAATGTGGGAGGAGGAGGTGAAATGGTTTGTTTTTGTCTATTGTTTTATTATGTAAATCACTTCGAGCTGCTTCCTTCTGCATGAAAAGTGCTCTGTAAATAAAGTTTGATTGATTTGAAAATTGAAAGTGCGATGCAGGACAGTTTCTCATCGCACAAAGACTGAACTATTTAGTTCCTATTCCCAACAGTGTAACTGTAACTGGAGGAAAGCCCACTACGGCCTCAGGCTGTGGAGACGACGCGTCCTCTGCAAAAAAATGGGACGAAGACGCGAGGACGAGGACGGAGGGACGGATGCAGAAGAACAACACAGACCTGGGCCTGTCTGAGCTTCTCTGGCTTCAAACATTGGATAAACCTTCAAAAAGCGAGAGCGTGCCAAGACGGAGGAGAGGATGAAGGCCTGAGAGACTTGGCAGCGCGTCGTCTGCAGCTTCGTTACGTGGTCGGAGGCGACTCTGCTGCTGCTGCAAAACCCACACTCATTACATGCAAGCATTGTTTACTTGTTTGTGTGATAGTCAAACACCCTCATGGAGACGGATGCCTCAGTAACAAGGCAGTTTACAACTGCAGTGGGACGATGCAGCACAGTAAAAACTATTTACCATAATAAAACCTGCATTCACAGTTTGTGTCTCTGCTTTTGTTCTGCAGCTCAGATGTATGTAGTATAAAGTGTAAGTGTGGCCGTGTGGTGGTGGTGGTGGTGTGACAGTGATGAGTTTAGCAGGCGGAGTCTGGCAGACATAGGATGTAAAAGTGTATAAAGACATAAACACAACACAGCGTTCAGCAGCAGCAGCCGCGATGCTTTTAGCTCAGAGACTCTTTACAGTAAAAAATAAACCCGGGGGTTTTTATTCCAGTCTGTTCTCTGTCTGATAGAAAAAAAGCTTTTTTAACCTACAGGAAAACTGAAGCGCTCATGTCGAGGCCATTATCTTGTCAAAGTCAATTTATATCTCATCTATTTCTGTTCCCGCTGAGCTGCACAGACACACACATCACAGCTACGCTCGTGTGTCTGCTTTAACATTTTCATGACGACAACGACGGCAGCGGCTCCGTAGTGAAGTCTCTACTTACTGCAACAGGATGGAAAGTTCAATCTGCTCTGGATGTAGAAAAAGAAACGTGTTTGATTTCTGACGCAGTGACTTTTTAACCTTTTAAAGGGATAGTTCAACATTTTGGCAAATTGGCCCATCACCATAACCCCTATAGTCATTGCAGTGGGTTTGTTACCTTTAATTGCCGGTGCAAGTTGTTTTTAGAACGGCGGAGCAGAGCCGTGAGCCGCTCAGAGCTACACTACGGAGGGTTTCTTGGTGTCCCTCATCAAATTCATCAAATACACAATCCAACAACTCCACAACGCTCTGGTGGACAAGTTGTGACCTGCACATTCACCACGCTATGAGATAATAACACAACGTTACCACACAGAGTTGTTTTAGAGGGAAATTCATGCAAAACCTCTGATGCACGTTGCCTTCAGGGACAGTTGTTCATCATCAGTCTCTGTATTTCCCTCTAAAACAACTCTGTGTGGTAACGTTGTGTTATTATCTCATAGTGTGGTGAATGTGCAGGTCACAACTTGTCCACCAGAGCGTTGTGGAGTTGTTGGATTGTGTATTTGATGAGTTTGATGAGGGAAACCAAGAAATCCCATAATGAGCCTCCGTAGCGTAGCTCTGAGCAGCTCACGGCTCTGCTCCGCCGTTCTAAAAATAGCTTGCACCAACAATTAAAGGCAACAAACCTATAGGGATTATGGCAATGGGCCAATTTGCTAAAATGTTGAACTATCCCTTTAAGGTACAAATGCAGCAGAGTTTCGATTTTAAAAGTTGATTGTACTTTTGTGAAATCAGGGAATTTCAAAAAGCAAGAGATTTGAAAACTCAAATGCAGCAGCAGAGTTGAAACCCATTAGAGCCTCTCTGCATGCAGCTCAGAGCTGCTCAGCCTCGGCCTGTCTCTGCATGAGCAGTAAAGTGCCCGCACATCTCAGACTCCATTAACTCATGTGATGCAATGTGAACGTGTCACGACCTTTAACCGTCAGGATGAAAGGATAAATCAACAGGATCGTCAGTTACACCTGTGTTACAACGTATGGGAAACAAGGTCGAAGAGGGTTCGGTCACTTTCTCCTGCAGAGACACAGAAATGTAAAGAGAAACAAAGTGTGCGACTGAGTGTGTGCGTGTTTGCAGGGAGTTTTACTAGCACGCAACAGTGTGTAAACGCAGCAATGAATCGCAGCTCTCCCTGATTATTCTTCCCCTCAAATCTTTACAGAGCCTCTTGTTGCAGACCGGCCGGCCGGCTGCTGCAGGAGTTCATCGTCTGCAGCTGCAACACTCACATCAAGTCAATCAGCCTCCAATAACCTGTATTGATCAGTACAGAGCTCTAATGTCCTGCAGCCTCAGATAGAAATAAAGTGAACTCACCGCTTCACCTGGATCTCCAGCAGGTCCTGGGTCTCCTTTCTGTCCCTGAGGAAACGACAGACGTGTCAGAGTCAGAGCTTCTCAGTGTCAGAGTTAGACAATATCATGATGCAGGACTTCCATCATTTTAATCATCATCTCTTCATTTTTACTCCATAATTTAATGCCCTTCCTTTTATTTCAGGTTTTTATTATTTTTACTGCAGCTCCTCTATTTTAGATTTTTATTTATCTTCATCACTCGGTCGTTATCTTTCATTTCCAGTCTCCAGTGTTTCCTGCAGTGAGTTCCTGTTTTACCGTCTTGTCTCTTCTATTGTTATTACTTATTACTTTACTGGTGTTGCCTTGTTTGTAGGAAAAGTCTGATTTATTGATTGATTGATTTATTGAACGCTGTGAAGTGACGCAAACGATGTGGATTTAAACGTTTTATTTGACCCGGTCTGTCGATGTCGATGGTTATGTGTGGATTTGGCTCGTTGGGAGCCGGTCTCTGGTCTCTGGTCTCTGGTCTCTGGTCTCTGGTCTCTGGTCTCTGGTGCAGCAGCACTGACGCACACTCAGCTCGTTGTAGGAGCGTCCTGTGGTCGGAGATCTCGACGAACGGCAACAAACAAACACATTCTGAAGCCACAACACAACATGCAAATAAAGTTTAAACTTTATTTGCAGGGATCTGTGTAGTGTTTAACTGTTGTTTGTTGAGCGTATTACAACGTATGCGGTGTGTGAACCGGTTCCAGTTTGGACCGGTGTGACTGCGGCGCCGGCAGGAAGTGTTTCTTTACGTCATCTCTGACGTTCACAGCTGTGATCATTACATGTGACCACGTTCTGCATCTGTATCAAGAGATTTCTTCTTTTTGTTATTGCTGGAATTCTGTTCTTGGTTTTTTAAAATCCGTTAAAGGGATACTTCACCCAAAATCGACCAGTTTTCTGCATCTCACAGCAAATCTCCTGCAGCCACTGGGAGCTGCACTGCAAAAACTCAAAATCTTTGTTTTCAGATAAATTTCACTTGTTTCAAACAAATTTTCACTTGAGATCAGTAGAAAAATCTGCCAATGGAGCAAGTTTTTTGTGCTTGTAATAAGAAAACTTGCCCCATTGGCAGATTTTTCTACTGATTTCAAGTGAAAATTTGTTTGAAACAAGTGAAATTTATCTGAAAACAAGTTAATTTTTAGGTGATGAGATTAGTTTTGACTAGAAATATGACAAATATTCTTGGAAAGATTTTGAGTTTTTGCAGTGTGCTGCTACAACGAGGCTAAAAACAGAGATCACATTAAGTTTTTCTGTACATTTTTTTCATGTGGTGGCGTGAAGACGCTTGGGTCAGTACAGACGAGCAGAATGGAGGTATCTGAACTCTATCTCTGAACTCCTAAAGCATTTTAATGACTCCGAAAGTTCTCCAAACCCTTCCTTGTCGTGATGGTGAGTAGATGATTGGTGAATTGTCGATTTTGGGTGAAGTATCCCTTTAAAACAGCTGGCCAAAATGTGTCGAATTTGTCAGGATCTCAACTACACACTCATGAAATGGAGTCAGGTCAAATATTTATATGTATATTCAGTTTGAGTATTTACATTTTTAATTAATTACAGAGCCTATAATTAATTAGATCGCTGCTGAGGAAGCGACTAATGAGGATCTATGATAAATAAATAAATAAACATTTAATCTTGCTTCAGACGAACCTGCACAGCGCCAAACATTTATTGAAGTGAAATAAAAACCTGACCATGCTCCAACATTTTGAAACAATTATGCAATAAAATTAAGATTTTTTCCTGCGTCTCGTCCAAAAATGTTTCATATTTTGATGTTTCTAAAAGTATTTGAAGTCGTTTCCATCCCTTTCACCTGGACTGAGTTTGTTAGTTTTAACATTTGTCCTGTTCCACTTCAGCACTTCTCTCTCCTCCTCGGTCTCACCGACATGTCGTGTATTTTGGGTGCAGAGGGAACTGAATTAGCTCTCCACTGCATCTGTTTTCTTTTGAAGTGTCTCACCGCACTACGCACATAAACCCGTAAGAGCAGCAGACCTCATAATTACACAGCCCAGACGCCCACCACAGCCCAATAAATGACAAGATGACATAAATTCTCTGGACGCCCAGAACAAGAGAAAATACACAGAGACAGGGAGAAGAAGGAGCGCTCTGACACCGCGGCCTCTTTTCATCTCGCAGAGACTTATCGGCCACTTCAGGACGAGACGCAGATCGACGAGTCAGAGGCTGCCACGGATCTGAGAGGAGAGTCAATAAAAGATAAAGAGAACAACTGAGAGGACGAACCGGGGACTGACAGCAGATACAAGAGGCCAGGACGGAGGGGGGGGGGGTGGTGGTGGACACCTGATAAGGATTTCTCCTGGCCTACACTTAGCTACGTCTTCTTTCTTTCTAATCTTGTGGGTCCGACCGACCAACAGGGTGGAGACCCCGGAGGAAAGGAAACCCCAGAACATGCTGCAGGGATTAGAACGGCCCATCTGGTCCTGGTCCTGCATGGGAACATGTTTAGATCCTCCAAACTGGACCCTGTGGCTGATCACATGTTAGTCGGGTGCATTTATGAAAAAAAAAAAGCACCTATCCGTAAAAAAATTCTAACAAAGGTTTCTCAACTGTTTTTTATAGTATTAGATCCTTAATAACATACTAAAAGTTGACCAAAGTTTGACACTAGAAAGGTGTCATTTTCAGGATGGCGTCCTAATGTAAATGTAATGGGTTGAAAGCCGGAGAGACGCCCCAGGTGAATAGGGTAAAAATTTTAACTAACAGGTATCACTATGAAACTTCCCAAGTTTATCACTTACATTAAGACAAATATTTTTTGTATTACAAGTTTTGTCAAATGTTATGTTTAAATATGCAAATGAGGCAATAACTAATTAAATATGCGCTAAATTGCATACTTTTCCAGATCCAAAAATGTAATGGATAAAGCCACTTTCAAAAGTCTTGTTTTATTAAATATGCGCTAAATTGTAAGACCTACTTTTGAAAGTGCCTTTATCCATTAAATTTTTGGATCTGGAAAAGTATGCAATTTAGCGCATATTTAATTAGTTATTGCCTCATTTGCATATTTAAACATAAAATTTGACAAAACTTGTAATACAAAAAATATTTGTCTTAATGTAAGTGATAAACGTGGGAAGTTTCATAGTGATACCTGTTAGTTAAAATTTTTACCCTATTCACCTGGGGCGTCTCTCTGGGCTTCAACCCATTACATTTACATTAGGACGCCATCCTGAAAATGACACCTTTCTAGTGGTCAAACTTTGGTAAACTTTTAGTATGTTATTAAGGACATCTAATACTATAAAAAACAGTTGAGAAACCTTTGTTAGAATTTTTTTACGATCAAGTCACATTTGCACCCGATGTCTTTGAAGCCGTGAATGTCCAACAACGACGACGACAAGTTTGGGCACAAAACTTCCATCGAGACCCTGAACGCATCGTTTCCAGTGAATCAAATGGAAGCAGCTGAAGCGTTGTAATATTCTAATGAAAAGCACATACAGAGCGTTAGTTACTGTATGTTCTTCCCTCTCGTGACGGTTCAACCACTTTTCTTTCCGTCTATAGAAACATCAGAAACCTGCTGACAGCCTGAGCGCCGCGCGCGTGTGTGTGTGTGTGTGTTCACCCTCCATGACAGAGAGAGATGAAAACACACAGACTGAGAGAGAAACCTCACATTATGAATAAAAAGCATAACTTGTGTGTGTGTGTGCATTAATCACCTCGTTAACAAGTTACTGTGTGACGTGCAGTCGTTAGCTTTCTGCAGCGCGGCCCATTGTTCAGTGTGTGTGTATTGTATTATATATAATATTTTCTGTCTAAAAAATATTCAGTGGATCAAGTCGAGGTTTTATGGTGAATGAAACATTAAAGGGATAGTTCAACATTTTTGGAAAATTGGCCCATTGCCATAATCCCTATAGTCATAGCAGTAGGTTCGTAATTGTCAGTGCAAGCTATTTTTAGAACGGCGGAGCAGAGCCGTAAGCTGCTCTATCTATCTATCTATCTATCTATCTATCTATCTATCTATCTATCTATCTATCTATCTATCTATCTATCTATCTATCTATCTATCTATCTATCTTCAGATCAAACGTCCGGCCCACATCTGGGCATGTTCTGGCTCTTTTCCAGATGTGGCAGCAGCATCAGACATGTTTTCATGTTGGATGAGGGCCGGAGGAAAACAAGCACCAGGCCAAAAATATTAATGGGATGTATTTGCAATCAGCGTTGTTGTTTTTTTGACACTACAGTATAATGAACATTATGTTTTTAAATCAAACCCTGCTGTGACTTCAATTATGAAAATGATTGTAAATTATATTTTTAGAGGGTTTTTTTGTTTTTGCTCATTAGTTTTGTTGCTCATTAGCAGCACTGAGTAAACACTCTGCTAATCAAACATTTTCTTCTTCTTATTATTATTATTATCATTATTAGCTCTGTATCTCACTGTTGTATCATATTTTAATATTAACTGAGGTTTCTTTCTCGTCTTTCCGGCGCTGAGCTGCAGCAGCCTGAACGTCTCTGAACTCGCTGCCAAATTACAAACACGGGGGTTAAAAATAAAACCGACTTGAAGCTTCGTCGTGGCTCGTTCCTTTTGTTTCAGCGGCAGAAGCATCACTTTCCACTTTGCACTTGTTGCTCGAACACCCACGAGTTTCAGACGCCGTCTCGCAGGTAGCAGTTAAACTATTAGTAATGACAGGCCTGCTCTCTGATAATGAGAGAGCAACAGATACCCAAAAGAAAACCATAAAGTTGGTTGATAATTTCAAACTTCAGTCGAGTGTAAAACATCAAATCCATACGCGCTTAAAAGTTAATGTATGTTGCTGAAAGACGGTGCATGCATGTGTGTGTGATTACAGAGCGCTGCGCCGGCCCGAGGCCTTCTGCTGCTGCCGTCTATATCGAAGCTCAGGCCTCATTAACATTCAGTGTAGCCGTCACGGATGAGGAGGCAGGAATTCTTTACAGTCGATGGGAGTCGTTTCCCCGGGCGACGACCACACTGAAGCCCGTTTAGCTCTGCACAGATCACATCTGCTCCTTCTTCTTTTGTTTTTTAAATGCTGCTTTCCTCCGACTGCTGGGTGTTGGTTGGATGGAGGCTGGTATCATTTCAGGCCATGTTCACAGTTCTGGCATCTGTAATTAACACTGAGGGTTTGTCTTTTCTTTTCTTTTTTTTTTTAACTCCCTCTCTTCTCTTTCTCTTTCTCGACGCCTTAAACTTTTCTCACATGAAGCAACAACGTCTTTGTTTTCTGTCTCACTTCACGTCTCTTTCCATTGTACATGCACATCAATGTAAACCCGTGCGTGCATGCGTCATTAAGCTTCCCAGAGTTCCCAGAGCAGGACTGAGTCACCGTCGTCGTCGTCGTTGCCTCTGAGGCTTCGTGAAAAGGTCAGCGAGCGGAGCTTCTGACTGAAGCCGGCGCATCGACCTCATGATTCACACGAAAAAGCTCCAAATTATTGACAAACGGACCTTTGAGCTGCGAGTCGTTGCAACATTTTGCTCAGTTTGACCTTCTGTCGTTTCCCAGAAGTCAGTTCAAAGACTCTGAAGACTTTTACTTTCTCAGTTTTTCAGGTTGCTTCACTTCCAACATCTCAAACAACACATTTAAAGAGCCGAACTTTATTCCTGGAAACTGGAAACATGAGTCACATAAACAAGTGGAAGGACTTCATGCTGATCAGCTTCAGTCGATCACACCAGAAAGTCAGTTTGCCGTATAATTAAGGTTTATGGGAAATGTAACGCAAGAGGTTGGGAAGGGGGAGGGGTCATTGGAGGACTTTAGTAATCAATATTTTTCATTATATTGTGATTATATCATATTATATTACAGGATCAGACCTTCATCTCTCTGTTTACTGCACATCTGCATCATGTGACGGTTAAAACTGCAGTTAATTGGACAGAAAAAGGATAAAATATAGATTTTACATTGTGGAAATCGCCCAAAATATTGATTTTATACAGCTGCTGCTTTTATACTTGTACTGCCAGTTTCCTCTGAGTGAAGAAGCCTGCAGAGCCTCCAGATGTGGTGAAGTGGTTTTGCTCAGTTTGGTTCTTGTACCTGAGCTGAAGTGAAACTCTGTCAGACCTCAGACCAGATTCACACTCCAAGGTAAATGCCCTTGAACAAATATTAAGAGAAAAACTAAACTGTGCACCTAAAATACTTCAAATAAGTGCAGCCAAAACATCTTCTATGTGCACAATAATGACCGTTATGTCACAGCTCCAACATCGTCATCAGCTCCTTCTGTTTCCAGTCACTCGTTAAGACGTTCAATGTTCCCTGACATTGTTGTGGAGTTTGTTTGTTTGTTTGTTTGTTTGTTGGTTGGTTGGTGCTGCAGCAGCATCTGTAGATTCAACTCACATCTGTTCAACAGCTGATTGCTGCTGCAGGAACCAGTGATACTGTGAGTCAGAACACTGCAAAAACTCATAACTCTAGTCTCATTTCTAGTCAAAACGAATCTCATTCTTCTTAAAATAAGACTCATCACAAAAAAATAACTTGTTTTTAGATCATTTTCACTTGTTTCAAACTAATTTTCACTTGAAATAAGTATAAAAATCTGCCAATGGAGCAAGTTATGGTGGAGAGAAACCACAGGAGAGTCGGAGGATCCTCATCACTGCAGATACACGGCTACAAGCGGATCATGGGGGGGGCGGAGCCAATTAGAGATAAACGGCCGCCACCGTGGCAATAATTAATAACCGACATGATGCCAATAACATCTCAATCCTTTAATCACCAACTAACCAGCCTCTAGGTCTCCAGTGTTCAGACGCTATAAGCTGGTTCACAACAGCAGCTCGTGCACCTGCAGAAGAAACGTGAAGCAGGAAGCGGCTTCGCTCCTGTTTTCCCTGAATTTACCCCCAAATTATAATAACTGACACTATTAATCATCAGTTCACTGTTATCAAATACTGAATTGATCATTTGTAAAGCATTCTTCTATCATAATTGTTTAATAAGCTCATCTATAATACATTTAATGAGTGAATTTTCATACTGGATTCAGCATTTATCTTAAATATTAAGATAAGAAATTATCTGGTGTCAGGTTTTACTTAAATGTTTCAAAAGGCAAAAGTTGAACATTTGGAGAAAGTTTTTTTTTCATGGTTCTGGTGGAGAAGAGACAAACTCCTTCCTCAGTGACTGAACCATGTGATCTGTTGCTTCAGGCTGCGCTAAGCTAACAGGCTAACGATCAAAGTCTAAAAATAATGGAAACGGATCTGAGAGTCGCTGTTTAGCTGTTTACCTCCTCCCTCCTCCACCACATCTCCACACATGTGAGCTGCTCCTGCTCCCGTGCACCCCCCCCCCCTGCCCCCCCCCTCCACCACCACCACCACCACCAGCCTCCACTTGGTGTAAAACACTTCCAGATTGTCGGAGGGGAAAGTCGTTTATTATGATAACAGGAAGAGTCCTAAATTACTGAGCAGTGCGGCTGCAGCAGCGAGTCAAACCGGTCGGTGAAGGAAACTTAAAAATAGCATCACACGCTCGGAGCTGGAGGGCGGGTGGGGTCGCCCGCCCTTCTGCCCGCCCTTCTGCCCGCCGCCTGCTGCTGCTGCTGCTGCAGATGTGGGCGTGTGCTCTGTCATTTAGCCACTGTGTTTTCATGTCACCGCAGCAGGACGTCGCGCGGACGCTCGGCTGCTGCTGCTGCGGTGTTAATTTCATTAAGTAGCAGAAGAGGAGAGTGTTTTCAGATTTACAGCGCGACAAAGTGCGTTAAAGTGTCGGACGATCAAGATGTTGAACTTTAGTGTACGCTGCAAAAACTCTGTCCAAGAATATTTGTCTCATTTCTAGTCAAAACTCATCTCTTTCCACTTAAAATAAGACCCGTCACCTAAAAATGTACTTGTTTTTTAGATAATTTGCACTTGTTTCAAACAAATTTTCACTTGAAATAAGTAGAAAAATTTGCCAGTGTCTGTAATAAGAAAGAAAAACTTGCTCCACTATCAGATTTTTCTACTTATTTCAAGTGAAAACATACTTGAAAGAAGTAAAAAGTGTCTAAAAACAAGCTGCTTTTCATGTGATGAGTCTTATTTTAAGCAGAATGAGGTTGTTTCGACTGGAACTAAGAATGTTCTTGTTAAGATTTGTAGTTTTTTGCAGCGTAGAAGCTGCAGAAACAGCTGTAAAGGCGACGTTAGACCAGACGGCTCGGTGATTAAATGTGAATTATGACTATAGAGCAAGTGTAGGTTCATAGCAGATATGTCAAATAAAACTTTTACAGACCCACATGAGGTTCTGTAATTAAGCAGTAAGACACAAGTAAAAGGCTGGCAGCGTGTGATTTCAGTGAGATCATCTTCAGGAACCTGACTTCTGAGTTACAGAGCCAGCGGGGTTAATGACTGCGACACCACGGAGATTAATATCAGGCTTTACAGACGCTCACAGACCATAATTAAAAAGAGGAGGAGGAGTGAATGTGTGAACAAGTTCAGCTGCTGCAGGGACGGTCGACTGCGAGGTCTCAGCCACCACTTTAATAAATAATGTTAATAAAAAAAAGCTATTATTTCTATTTTTTGCACAAAATATATGAGTTCAAAGACTCTTTTATGTCTTTGAAAACACGTTCAAGGACTCGACTGTTTTTCTTTACGTTCATGAAACTTTCAAGGATTTGTAGGAAAGTTTTTTCCGCACTAGAGCAGAAGATGTTCAATAATGGACAGGTGTCATGTGTGCACCCCTCCCCCCAGTATGGAGAGTCCAGACTGACCTGTGGTCCTGGTGAACCCACCACTCCACCGGTGCCTGGAAGTCCTGGTTCCCCCTGATCGGACAAAACAAACACAGAATTAAAACCTTCTTTACTTCAAATTCTACTCATTTTAACTCAGATTTGAAGCTTCTACGTCCTTATAGTCATAGCAGTAGGTTCCTTACCTTTAATTATCTGTGCAAGCTATTTTTAGAACGGCGGAGCAGAGCCGTGAGCTGCTCAGAGCTACGCTACGGAGGCTCATGGGATTTCTTGGTTTCCCTCATCAAACTCATCAAATACACAATCCAAAAACTCCACAACGCTCTGGTGGACAAGTTGTAAGCTCTGAGCAGCTCACGGCTCTGCTCTGCCGTTCTAAAAACAGCTTGCACCGACAAACAAACTCCACAACAATGTCAGGGAACATTGAACGTCTTAATGAGAGATTCTACGTCCTGCATGTGTTTGATGGACGATGGAGACGCGTGAAACCAGATCTTACCACTGATCCGGCTTCTCCTGGAGGACCTGGTTCTCCTCTCTCACCTGGGAGACCCTGTACAGAGACACACCTCATCTCATTGGTGGGAAATAACAACTTCTAAACTAAATAAAGTCTACGTACCTCCTACACATTAGACTGAGGGAAGGTAAACCATGGATGTTGCAAGCCATAGATAAACTTCTCACCTTGGGTCCTGGTGGTCCTGGTTCTCCTGGTAAACCCGACTCTCCTCTCTCTCCCTGAGCGACATCAGTAGAGTCAGGAAACTGTCAGTTGTTGGAGCAGAACAGAAAAAAACATCCCTGATGCTCACGGTTCTGCTGTCAGGACTCACCTGGTTCCCCTGGAGACCGGGCTCTCCGCTCAGTCCTGCAGGGCCAGCGTCCCCCTGCACAGACGAGACCGGGTCAGTTAAAAACATCTCTCTCTAGAGCAGTGGTTCTCAACGCGGGGTCCGGGGACCCCCAAGGGTCCTTGAGATCTGAAGGGGGTCCTCAGTTTATTTCTTGAAATTTTACCAGTTTTTTCTAGAAGTTTTTATTTATTTATTTCAATTTTACCACTTTTTCTAGATGTTTTTTTTTCTTTTTTGTTTTAGAAATTTGACCACTTTTTCTAGAAAAATTTTGAACATCTTTTATGAGAATTTTTTTTTCTTTTTAATTTGACCACTTTTTCTAGATTTTTTTTAAAAACTTTTTTATTTTAGAAATTTTACCATTTTTTTCTAGAAATTTTTTACTTTTTATTTTGAACATTTTTTATGAGAAATTTTACCACTTTTTTTTTTTACGAAATTTTTTAAAAAAAAGTTTTTTATTATTACTATTTTAAATTTGACCACTTCTTCTAGATTTTTTTTTTTTTACTTTTTTGTTTTGGAAATTTTACCTTTTTTTCTAGAAAATTTTTACTTTTTATTTTGAACATTTTTTATGAGAAATTTTACCACTTTTTGTTTTGTTTTTTTTAGAACATTTTTACTTTTTTTGAGAATTTTTACTACTTATTCTTAGAAATGTTTAAATGTTTTTGGAGAAATTGGACCACTTTTTTTCCAGAAATTTCTCTCTATTATTTCCAAAAAATTGGCCCAAATTTAAAAGCATAAAAAAATAATGTTCTTCAGTCTCAGAACAAATATTTGTGTATTTCTGGTGTTTACTTCTAAATTTGGTCTAATGGGGGTCCGTGGTCTAATTTGTGTCAATTTAGGGTCCTTGACGTATAAAAGGTTGAGAACCACTGCTCTAAAGGGATACGCCAACATTTATTTTTCCTGTCTTGCCTCACTCCCGAGTCCATGACCAGCAGATAGACACCGTCCTTTCAACTGCAAAAAAACTGTTGGCATATCCCTTTAACAGATGTATCCATGTTTGTGTTTGTGTTTTTACCTTCAGCCCAGGTGATCCAGGAGGTCCAGGTTCCCCAGGACTCCCGTCTTCCCCCTGAGGACAGAGAGACGACTTCAACTGAGTCCATGTTGTGTTTTAAAGACTCACTGACACTTTATGAAGAGATGAAGGAGGAGGAAGAAGGAAGTGATGATGATGATGATGATGATTATGATGATGATGATGATGATGATGATGATGAGCACTTACAGGCTTACCGTCAGGTCCTGGCGGCCCCTCGCTGCCCTTCTCCCCCTGGAAACCCTGTAGAAACACAAACACACATTATTACACCAGAAGAAAAACCCTCCTCATCTTCTTCTTCTTCTTCAACCTGAGTGTTTTTGAAATCAAATAACCGAATAGTAAAGCTGTCTGTGATAAACAAACACCTTTCAACTGTTACTCATTAAAGACATGAGTCACTACGACTCAGGAGCCGTTAAAGGTCGTTGGTAAAGGTCGGGATAAATGTATAGTTTGGTTCAACTGCACCGGTTCCACATCAAATAACCCAAAACTATCAGTTCTCTACTTTCCAATTTGCATGTTGTGGTCTCCCCTCCCTCTGCAGGACGCTGCACCGTGATTAATAGTGTGTGTGCGTGTGTGCATGTGTGCGTATGTGTGTGTGTGTGTGTGTGTGTGTGGTGCATAAAAAACAACCAGTGTCTGTAATAATCCAGTATAATTAGATCACGTATATACAGCAGAGCAGGAGCTGAGTCATGAGACTTATAGGACAAAGTGGAGTAAAGTGTGTGTTTTTATTATGTGTGTGTGTGTGTGTGTTGTCACCGTGAGTCCTGGTGGGCCGCGCTGCCCTGGTGGTCCGACAACACAGTTACAGTCTTCCTCCTCCTCCTCTTCGTCTTCTGTGGCCGTTCGGTTCGCAGGACACTGAGGAAACACACAAACACTTAAAGGGATAGTTCAACATTTTGGTAAATTGGTCCATTGCCATAATCCTTACAGTCATAGCAGGAGGTTCCTTACCTTTAATTATCGGTGCAAGCTATTTTTAGAACGGCGGAGCAGGGCCGTGAGCTGCTCAGAGCTACGCTACGGAGGCTCATTATGGGATTTCTTGGTTTCTCTCATCAAACTCATCAAATACACAATCCAACAACTCCACAATGCTCTGGTTGTGGGCTCTGAGCAGCTCACGGCTCTGCTCCGCCGTTCTAAAAACAGCTTGCACCAATGTCAGGGAACATTGAGCGTCTTAATGAGAGACTGGAAACTGAAGTCTGATGATGGAAACTGAGCCCAGCAGAAGGAGCTGATTGTTACGATGAGGACGATGTGGGGGTGCGCCGAGAATTTTCCCTTTAGAACACTCACAACTTTTCTATCATTTTTGAACAGAAAGTTTCTTCACTCACCCTCTCATCGTCCTGCATGTGCACCATGAGAGAAGAGAAGAGACAGAGCAGAGAAACAGTTAAAGTATCATCACATCACAGAGTTATAACCTGACAGGTTGACAGCTGTGTGTGTGTGTGTGTGTGTGTGTGTGTGTGGACGGAGGCCGAGGGCAGTGAACGCCTCACCACAGTGTGGATCTCACAAGCCGTTTCCCTCTCGCTCTGATGAGGATCACAGTAGAGACGCAGCTTCTGCAGCTCCACCTGCACAAACAAAGCCACAAACAGAGACAGAAAACTATGCATTGCATTCATCACTGTTGTCAGATAAATACAGAGCAGAACTGGCACTTATAGTATATTAAAAAAAAGCATCTTCTATATCTATTTTTGTATAATGAGCCGACCTATAACTGGTTCTAATCATTTCACTGTCATAGATTTATTTTATTACAACCTCCTCCCGTCTCTAACAGCAGCTCAGTGATATTTAAGTGGCTTTTAAGTCGTGCAAAGTTTAATTAAAGCCACATGAACTCCAGTTTCACTTAAATCCACTTGTGCCTCCTGATAACCAGATGCTTTAAAGGGATAGTTCACCCAAAATTCAAATTGCACTCATTATCTACTCACCCTCATGTCGACTAAAGGCTGGAATTTTGGGTGAACTATCCCTTTAAGTAAATAAAGATCAACATAAAATATCATACTGTTTGCAATTTAAGTGATATTTAAATATAAATAAATGAAAAATCTTGTTTTTCTTTCCACTTGATGTGTTACAACAGAAAAGTTGTCACAGGAAATGTTGAATTCAGGACTCTGTGGTGTTTTACTGTTTTACTGTATTCGCTCCAAATATAAACAAAATATGAGAATAATATTTAGAGTTTCCTCTTGACAGCCACAGCTTTTACAACCTGTTTAAATAAACTGCAGCTGATCTCACCTGTAGCTCTGCATAAACTCAGCGGTTTGTGTTTTTCGTACTCACGGGCACCGTGACGTCCGTCGCCCTCCTCTTCGCCACCTGCGTCTCTCCGTTGATATAAATGGGCTCCACCGGCTCCAGCGCCATTTCCCGGATCATTTGATCGTCAAGGAAACCGGTGACCTGGCTCGGCCTCACCAGGAGTTTGAGCTGGTGCCACTTTCCGTCGTACAGAGTCTGAGGGACACACACACACAAACACGGTTATCTTCACACACACAAAGACGCTGTAACAACTTAACAGTGTTCATTCATTCACGAGGCTGAAACACGTCTTTGTCCGAGCAGAAGTTGGACGTGAAGACGATTATTAACCTGTCACATCCTCTCTCCTCCTGCTGCTGTTGGCTCCGTGTGCGTGTGTATCATCTGATCTAATTTCATAAAACCAGAAATGTGCGTTTCCCTCCGTAAATAGCAGCGTCCAGCGAGGGCTTCCTTCGCTCACGCTGCAAAAACTCTCAAACTCTTACCAAGAACATTTGTCTTATTTCCAGTCGAAACAACCTCATTCTACTTAAAATAAGACTCATCACATAAAAGTAGCTTGATTTTAGACATTTTTTACTTATTTCAAGTCTATTTTCACTTGAAATAAGTAGAAAAATCTGATCGTGGAGCAATAAATGCAAAAAACTTGCTTTCAATGGCAGATTTTTCTACTTATTTTAAGTGAAAATTTGCTTGAAACAAGTGAAAATGTGTTTTTTTCTCCTTCACACGGTGTCCCACACCACAAAAACTCAAAATCTTACCAAGAACATTTGTTTAAAATGTCATTTCTAGTCAAAACAGATCTCATTATACTAAAAATTAGACTCATCATATTAAAAAGCAGCTTGTTTTTAGACACTTAGATACTTTTTCAAGCAGATTTTCACTTTTCTTATTACAAGCACAACTTATTTAAACTGAAAATTTGCTTGAAACAAGTGAAAATGATCTAAAAACAAGTTATTTTTTAGGTGATGAGTCTTATTTTAAATGGAAAGAGATTAGTATTTGGTAGAAATGAGACATTTTGACAAGAAACAAGACAAATATTCTTGGAAAGCTTTTGAGTTTTTGCAGTGTGAACCTTCTAGTTTTTGTCTCGTGTTTTAAATGAACATGTCGCCGTGTTGCTCGTTGACTAATTTTAGATGAACTGAGGTTAGTTTTGGGTAGAAATGAAACATTTTGACAAGAAATAAAACAAATATTCTTGGAAAGATTTGGGGTTTTTTTGCAGTTCTGCAGCAGCAGCAGCGACAGGAACAGAGCAGCTATTGTTCCCCAGGGGACCGAGCCACAGCCGTCATTTCCAACATGACAAATCGCAGGCTGCTGCCTCGCGCCACTTCAAAACCAGAATCAAATCAAACATGTGCAAACATAAATTGAGCATAATTACAACCTTTCGTCCCTGCTACAGTCTAGGTGTGTGTGTTAGGACAGAGCAGGAGGAGGAGGAGGAGGAGGGAAGAGGCCTTTTGGAAAAAACACACCCCAGCGAGTCCAACAGGATGTATTATTATGACCTGCTGCAGCCATGGAAACAGAGCCATGCTCTCCAAGAACTACACATCCACACGCTTCTTTCCACTGCGTTTTTCTTTTCTTTTTTTATACATATAAGAGCAAGAAAACGGTTTTGTTCACGTCACATCTCCGCGGCCTGGGCGGCTGCGTGTTGAGCCGAGCGGCGACCGCGCTCTTGGCTCGGAGCGACTCGTCCCTGTCAGGTTCACTCACGGCGGCCGACGCGGAGCGGGAAACCCCAGACCGGAGCCGACGCACTCGCAGCACAATGCATTCTTTCAGCGAGAGTCAAACAAACACCTCCGCAGATGTGATATTTGTGTTTTTTTTCTCCTTCACACTGTGTCCCACGGCGCAAAAACTCAAAATCTTACCAAGAATATTTGTTTAAAATGTCATTTCTAGTCAAAACAGATCTCATTATACTAAAAATTTGACTCATCATATTAAAAAGCAGCTTGTTTTTAGACACTTTTTACTTTTTCAAGCAGATTTTCACTTGAAATAAGTAGAAAAATCTGATAGTGGAGCAAGTTTCAACTAAAAATGATCTAAAAACAAGTAAAAGAGATTAGTTTTGACTGAAATTGAGACATTTTGAGAAGAAATAAGACAAATATTCTTGGAAAGATTTTGTTTTTCTCCTTCAACACCGACCTGGAAGCCGTCGGAGAAGACGACCGTCTGCTCCGTCTGCGTGAAGCTGGTGGTGCTGAACGACACGGTTTTGTGTTTCCCGTTCAGCGTCACCGCGACCTGGATCTCCAGATCCTTGGACAGCACCCTCCACAGGTCAAAGGTCAGCCGGCTGGACGGCCCCTTCAGGCGCAGCGTGGCCACAAACACATAGGAGGGAGGGAGGCCTTCTGGGAAAATGTCCCTGGTGGAAGAACGGAGGGAAAGTATTTTATATTAACAATAATAGAGACACAAAGAAAGTTGACATGAAACATGAAATATCTTCTGAACCGTTCATGATAGAGACGAGCTGTAAAATGCATCTGAATCGCGGGATTCTCCGCTTTCCGACGGCCATTGAATGGTGCCTCTATGACGAGAGGGACAGGTACTGAAACAGATGCTAAACCGAGTAGCATCGACGCTAACAGAGCGTAGCTTCAACGCTAAACCAAACGTAGCAATCGACACAACGCTTGCACATGTTTCACAAAACATCAACAAAACATGACAACTAGAGACGAGCTGTAAACAGCATCTGAATTGTGAGATTCCCTGCTTTCCGAGGGTCATTGAATGCTGCATCTGTGACAAGAGGGACAGGTACAGAAACAGATGCTAAACCGAGTAGCATCGGCGCTAACAGAGCGTAGCTTCAACCCAACGTAGCAATCGACACAATGCTTAAAAACATGAAATATCTTCTGAACCGTTCATGATAGAGACGAGCTGTAAACTGCATCTGAATCGCGGGATTCTCCGCTTTCCGACGGCCATTGAATGGTGCCTCTATGACAAGAGGGACAGGTACAGAAACAGATGCTAAACCGAGTAGCATCGACGCTAACAGAGCGTAGCTTC
Organism: Decapterus maruadsi; assembly: GCA_030347415.2. Classification (NCBI taxonomy): domain Eukaryota; kingdom Metazoa; phylum Chordata; class Actinopteri; order Carangiformes; family Carangidae; genus Decapterus; species Decapterus maruadsi. Next base: position 1,602,115 of record CM064890.1, read on the forward strand.
AACGCTGTACCTGGTGTTCTCGGTGATGTCGGTGGCGGCCGTGAGGGCGAACGCCGCCTCAGACGTCAGAGAGCCAGGGATCCTCCTGCTCTTCTTCTGGATGTTCATCCCCACCAGCAGCTCGAAGCCTTTCTCATCACGAGACGCCACCGGGATCCGCGTCGGACACACGGACTCTAGAAAAGAGACGGCGGCATTTTATATTCAGGCAGCTTTGATGACACATTTAAAATAACAATTTAATCACTGATTTGCAAATCAAGTTGTTCTTATTTTCTAATTGAGTCTGATGCACAAAAACAGGGCGACGTGTGTCTGTTTGTTTCCATTTTCAGTGAAGTTCATCTAAAATTAGTCAACGAGCAACACGGCGACATGTTAATTTAAAACATGAGACAAAAAGCAGAAGGGTTATCAAGTTTCTTTTTTTGGAGATAAATATGTGCACACTGCAAAAACTCAAAATCTTTCCAAGAATATTTGTCTTATTTCTTGTCAAAACTCTAAAAACAAGCTACTTTTTAAATGTGATGAGTCTTATTTTAATTATAATGAGATTTCTTTTAACTAGAAATAAGACAAATATTCTTGGGAAGATTTTGAGTTTTTGCAGTGCAGGAAAAGTCAGAAGAACCAGTAAATAAATGCTGCGACTCCTCAACATGTGAGTTTCCTCTCCCTCCAGGTTTCACCTGAGTTTTCCGAGTGCAGCCGGGAACACGATCCAGGAAACGTCAAGAGCCCGGAGGCTGGAAGCTACCGGTAACAGGAATTTTGTTCTGACAATATGTGTGTGTTTACGGCGTCGGTGGATCTGTGGGTTTTGCTCCAGGTGCTGCTGTTTTTAAGTCTTATCACGCGCTCCAGCTGTGGTTCTTACGATGAGCCTCCTCGCCACTTATCTCTGCTCCGACTCCGACCTGAGCCGGCCTCGGGCTGCGGTCGGAGTCGGAGCAGCTTTCCTCTCCGAAACAGCTGATGATAAACACACGGCGTCGCCTGTGGCTCTGACCTTCACACAGCTTCTGCTCCATGGACTCTCTGATCCGGTCGATGGTGGTGTAGTCCTCGGCGTACAGGACGTAGGTCGACGACGGTTTATTGGCGATGGACACCAGCTCCGAGGTGGTGATCTCGTCGCCGACTCCGACTGCAAACACCGTAATCCCCTGAGCTCGAGCCTCCATGCTGGCGTCCACCTGGAAAGAGACACACTTGCACTACACTGCAAAAACTCACAATCTTTCCAAGAATATTCGTCTTTCTTGTCAAAACTAAACTCTTTCCATTTAAATTAAGACTCATCAGCTTAAAAATTCACTTGTTTTTATCATTTTCACTTGAAATAAGTAGAAAAATCTGACTAGAAATAAGACAAATATTCGTTAGTTTTTGCAGTGCACACATAGGCTGCTATGTTATCGGTGCTGAAGCTGAGCCGGGCCGGCGCTGGTTTGATTGACAGGTGTTTAACGTTACCACATCGTCCTGGGATTTGCCGTCGGTGACGACCACAGCGATGCGGTTCTTGACCCGGCTGACCCGCTGCGACGAGGGGAAGACGTGGTCCACGGCGAACTTGATGGCTCTCCCAGTCTGCACAAAACACAGTGGGATAAATACAAAATAAATGAAAAAAAAACATGTAGTAAAGCATCGCACACGTGTGAACTGGTCTGTTCAGCAGTTCTCAGCATCAGAGAGTACAAATTAAAATATACAAACACATAAAAAAAAAGCTTTAAAATACAGCAAACAGAAATTGTTCACCAAAATATAAGATGTTTGATCCAAAGCGGAGGATGTTATTGTGGAGGATTTTAAGCAAACTCAGCAGCATGTCTGTGTGTTTATGGAGCGTTTGTGTGTCTGTGGTGTTGCTGTGTGGTCGTGTTGCACCTGTGGCGAGAAGCGACTGGCGCTGCTGCACTGTGCTTAAGTGTGTTCTGCTTCTCCACAACTGCTCCGCTTTATTAGGCCCTTGTTTTTGGATGGAGCTGTGGAAGCGGTGGAGATGTTTACAGGACATTTTATAGGACATAAAGTCCGTTTTATTCCTCCACCACCACCACCACCACCAGCAGCAGCAGCAGCCTGCACGCTGGTGTCCCACTGGACCTGTGGGAAGCATCTGGGTCTTGCATATTGCATATTCACACTTGTGCAAAATAATTTAAATTGCATGCACAGAGAAAAAACCTGCTGTCATGCCGACCGACCTGCGTGTTTCCTCCCAGGTAGGTGATGCTCCGTATGGCCTGGATGAGATCTGCTCCACCCTGATGTCTCCCCAGGGAGATCTCCAGACGAGGAGTGTCGCTGTACTGGACCACGGCCACCTACGGCAGGCACGGCAGGACAAAATGCAAGGAGATAAAATGTTTGCATTGAAGCAGAAACTGTAGCAAATGTCGGATTTAACCGGAGAAAATGCTCCGATGATAATCAGGAGGTCGTAATCCTGCAGGATCAGATACTGTGGAGGAAGATGGAGATCTGCCTGCAGACAGGAAGATAAACTCAAACATGGGTACCTGTGAGTAGTGGGAGCTGATGTCGAACTGACTGGTGATGTTGATGAGCCACTGCTTGGCCGTGTCGAAGTCAGAGTAGCCGACGCTCCACGAGCCGTCAACGATGTACACCAGGTCATTCACAGCCGTGCTGCAGCCTGCACACACACACACACACACACACACACACACAGTCTCAATAAAGAAAGTAAATAAACATGCTGATCTTATTTATTCTTTAGGTGAACATCTCTCCCACCTGCGCGGACGTCCTCGTCCTCTGCAGCCTCCAGCGGCGCCAGCAGCAACATCACGCTCCACACGCACCAGAGCAGCAGCATGGTGACCCGTCGACGCCGTCCAGTTCCCACGGAGCTGAAACACAGCAGACGATCTGATCCATTCAGTTCTCCACTAGTTTCAGCCTCTGCATAGCAGTAGGTTCAATACCTTTAATTCTCGGTGCAAGCTATTTTTAGAACGGCGGAGCAGAGCCGTGAGCTGCTCAGAGCTACGCTACGGAGGCTCATGGGATTTCTTGGTTTCCCTCATCAAACTCATCAAATACACAATCCAACAACTCCACAACGCTCTGGTGGACAAGTTGTGACCTGCACATTCACCACGCTATGAGATAATAACACAACGTTACCACACAGAGTTGTTTTAGAGGGAAATTCCTGCAAAACCTCTGATGCACGTTGCCTTCAGGGACAGTTTTTCATCAACAGTCTCTGTATTTACCTCCAAAATGAGACCAAACTGAGAAATATAGTCTCACTGCCTCTGAACAATCTATATGTCATTGTGTAAATCAGACAACAATCTCACAGTCTCATATAATACAATGTTGTCATGTCCAAACAAACAGCTTGAGAACAAGATTTGACTGAACTTCATCTCCTCCTCCTCCTCCTCCTCTTCCTCCTCCTCATAAAACACCTTTGCAAGTCTTCATGTTGTTCCATGCGACATATGGTCTCGTTGTGTGTTTTCTGTGAAGCTCTCCAACCCCCTGTGTTCATTTCGCAGCGCAAACACGGCTCCACCGACCACAAGGCCGGAGCCGGAGAAAATAACAACGAGCGCCCTGTGCGCCGCCCGGGGACGGGAAAACAGAAATATAAACATGGCAGAGAGAGAGAGAGAGGGCTGCAGCGTGCTGGCAGCGGCTTTAAAGAGCGGGGAGGATCAGTGAGCGCTCAGCTATACCACAACCATTATTTTATAAAAGCTGGCTCGCTACCGTGGCATCGTATTTCAACAATGTGCATCCACTAAAGGTTTTTCACCCCAAAACAAACAGCGACCAGCGTGACACAAACAAACAAAAGAGCTCACGATGCAAAAACTGACGTGTGTGGAGCTCGTCCACAAACTCATTCAGTTACCAAACAATAAAAACTTCACCCGGTGCCCAGTCGGCATCCGCGTGTGCTGCACATCTGGGTTAAATGTGGGCATCATGGGGAGCAGGTGGGCCCATGTACGGGAGCCTGCTGGGGTCAAAACTGTATCTGGGGTGAGTTTATCCAGGTTAATAAATCAGACACTTCAACTAAGCCTCGTATAAAAACAGAGAGACTCTCACACATATCTAATATTTCCTCCTCTGCCTTTTATTGCCTCGGTAACGCTCTGAAAAGCTGGCTCCTGCCTGTATTTCTGGGAGTCTAGATTAGAGCTGCAATGCACTGTTATTTCTGGACTGACTGAGCAGGTGTTAAATAACCTGCAGCCAGGTGGTTCAGCGCTTTCCACTGAAGCAAAGAAGTGATTTTTTTACAACACTTGTTAGTGTTTTTAAAAGCCTCACACTGTTTAAAGTGAGACTTTCATGTGTTTCTGTTGCTATTCAGCAAAGCATCTTCTGATTGGCTGCAGAGAGAAGGTAAAGCTTTCATTTTATTGTTGTCAATCCCTCTTAATGCTAATAAAAAACACCATACATCCCCCTGTGTGTTGAAATAGCTTCTTATTTTACAGGCGTTTTCCTGCCTTCCCTCATTTTCCGCCTGTTGTCTTGAGTTGTATGAAAACTGCTTCATCGATAAACTTGACTTGATCGAACCTGACGTACAAGTTACTGCGGCGGAGCTCTGAGTCTGGACCGCCAGACCCTCGGCAGCCGCTGCAAACAGCTCGGAGCAGCGGAGTGTGATTATTGAACTGACTGGCCTTTAACTCGCCCTTTAAATTCATCTCAAACTTTCAACCGACCCATTTGTCAACGTCTGATGCCGTTAATGCGAATTTCCTTTATTGCTGTATAGTCTTGAACTATTCTCTTGTTCTTTGTGTGCAGACTGCTCTCGACATCTTTCACATCGTTAATATTCAATATTCTCAAACCGGCTCAGACGCAGCGAGAGCTGATACTCAACGAGTCAATCTGTGAACAGACAACTTGGGAAAGCTGCCACAGTTTAAGGCAGAATCGATGAACAACAGGAACAAATTAACATAAAGCAGATGTTTGTATTTCAACCCCAGAGAAGGAAACAGTGAAACTGATAAAGCCGTTCACATTTCAAACTGTCAAACAACAAATAACTTTCACAGTGGTTCAATTTATCCTCCTCCTCTGTACGAAGCAGACACAGCTGCCCCTCCATCACTGGAGCAACCTGTTTAAAGGGATAGTTCAACATTCTCTATAGTCATAGCAGTAGGTTCGTTACCTTTAATTGTCAGTGCAAGCTATTTTTTAGAACGGCGGAGCAGAGCCGTGAGCTGCTCAGAGCTACGCTACGGAGGCTCATGGGATTTCTTGGTTTCCCTCATCAAACTCATCAAATACACAATCCAACAACTCCACAACGCTCTGGTGGACAAGTTGTGACCTGCACATTCACCACGCTATGAGATAATAACACAACGTTACCACACAGAGTTGTTTTAGAGGGAAATACAGAGACTGTTGATACTGAAACACTGCACCCAACGCGTTTTGCATGAATTTACCGTAACAAACTCCTAAGACTAGGGATTATGGCGATGGGCCAATTTGCCAAGCTATTGTAATGGTGATCAGTGGTGAGATGACACCTGTGCCTCTCCTTCAAGCTGCAGCGTGTTCAAATCTTCACTGTGCAAAAAAGAAAGATGCAGAAAGCAGGAAACGTTTGGAGTCAGACTCACAGTTTGTGCAAAGAAACTGTTCATCTGTTCCACTTCTGCTGTTGGTAAAGATCTGTGGCTTTGTCACTGACTTTATGATAATAACAATATTTATAATATGATAAAATAAAGACAGAAAGAGAAAAACAATCCTGTTGTTTTTAAAGAGTTACTAAGATTTTCACCTGAACTCTGCTACATTTTTACCTTAATGAACCAACAGATAAGACGACACAAATATACACATGGTATATGATACTTTAAATAATGCACCGCTCCATGGATTGATTTCTCACCAGCTTTGTTGAAAACAAATGCACATGGAGGAGAGGAGGGTTAGAGAGACTATACTATAAAAGTTGCTGCTAACCTGCAGGGGGCATTAATGGAGAAGCCCCCGCCCCCTCAGACCTGCTGAGCTCAGGTACAGAAGAAGCAGCTCAGAAAGCTTTAAAAGTTAATAATAACAAAACCTTAAAGTCGTTTAAATTCCTAATTCTAACCTGTATTCATCTTTGTTGTGTGATCTACTGTGAACTAAACGCCGTCTGTTCGCTTCCTGAACATCTCAGCTCTGGTTTTCTTCAAAACCACCACGACGCGACCACCTGCTCTGCCCGAAAAAACCTCAGCTGTGTGCAAAGTGTTGACAGGAGGATCAGCATCAAGAAGCTGCTTGTGTGTTTAATTGTTCAGAGAATAAAAGTGAATGAGTGGTCAGTTCCACAGCAGCAGCGACAGAGACGCACAGATCTGTATTTAGCAGCAGATTTCCAGCAGAGGAAGCTGCAACAGGCGTTCTGCACAGCGACGGCCGCTGGAGAACAGTTTAAGTGTTTGACTATTTCTAAAAGTGTCTCTACAAGGATCCTCAAATAAACTGCACAGACTCTCCCTCTCGTTCTTCATTCTTTCATGTTAAAGCACATCAGTCATTACAGACACATTACAGAGCGTGTGGGATCAGATAGGTGGACACACCGAACCGAAACTACAGTAAGATTCCTGCAGACCAGACTCGCTCTACATTTGGCGAACTCGGCGGTATAAGTGCTGCTGTACAGCGACCACATCAACCGCCGCCTGCACTGGCCTCAGCATCACACACACATTCCTCGAGCACAGATGTTGGACGACGCTCGGTGGCGTTCGCTCGGTTCTGGGGAAACGAATAACAAGCGTTCGGATCGTGTCTTCTCTGCTGCGTTTCTCACTATACGGTTAAAAGGATGAGCTGTGGCAGCAGCAGGATGTTTGTTTGGAGATGAGATTCTCACTTTTTTCAAGTAAAGGAACAGAACCACTTTTTTCTTAGAGCAATGTTCCCTATATGGTATTTTTAGCCTTTGAATTACAGTCATATAGAGTTATAGAGTCGTATTACAAGTGTCCAGTCAGTACTTTACATTCCTGACACTGTGGTGTCAGAGTCAATTTGTAGTGGCATTGAACTTTTGGCTCTGTATCCAGAAGTTTTACAGTAAGACCAATAAAAAAGCTGATGTCTGGAGGTATATATACGTGTATAATCTCCTCTTGGTTCGGGCACAAATAACTCACAGCAGAAATAACTCGCAGTCATGTTAAAAAGCCTGTAGCAGATGACAGATAATTGGCGACTCCCTGTGAAGAAGACTATACTTTTCTGACAGAGGATCTTCACAGGGATGATGAAACTATCTGCTGGAGAAAGGAAGAAAAAACCCATCCCACACACCTTCTCCATCATTTCCAGCTCTCTGTGCAGTCGTACATGCAGTAATTAGAATGGAAGACAAAGTTATTTCAGGCTACAGACTCGACTAAACAGCATAAGCCTGAAATGCCAAGACACACACACACATGGAGGGAGAGAGGCTGCAGCTCAGGACCTCGCTGACCCATAATCACAGAGGTTGATGTATGCAGTTATACTGTATATTTAGCTGTAGTCTTCTCATTGTCCTGCTGCTTGGTCACTTGTTGCCAAACCAAACTCATGACATGGAAATATCAGGATTTGGAAAAAGACGAAAAAGAAATGCGATGATAACATGAACATGTAGAGATAACGTAGAAATACGACAACCAACAGGAACACAGAGAGATGATAAATAAAGAGAGAATCCCAGCCTGAGGAGACACGTCAAGGCCTCCACTAAGTCCCTCCACATGCACAACACAAACAAAACAGAAAAAAGCAGAGATGCGAGGCTTCTTCTTACCGTTGTCTCTCCTCCTGCTGCCGGAGCCACTGATGGCGACGGACACTTTGCTCCGGGAGAAAGTGAAGAGAGCCGAGTCCTGCCCTCTGGTTGGCAGAGGGAGTGGTGGGTGGGAGTGTCAGGGAGGGCAGCCTCCTACAAACTGTGGCTGCAGCCTCACCACACAGCCACTAACACAGCATGCACACACTCATGTAACACACATATAAACACACACACACGCACACACATGCTCACATGTGGGTGTGCAGACTGACCGCAGTGTGAAAGTGCATTAGTGTACATTTATATTCATGTCTATTTATGTTCATTCAATATTTAACATACAGTTTCAGAGGATCTTCAGTCTCTTTAAAGGGATAGTTCACCCAAAATTCTAATTTCACTCATTATCTACTCACCATCATGTCGACAGAGCTCCATACGGCCTCGGGTTGTTTTAATGGATCGATACAAAAAAGCACGATCGCAGCCTGAAGCAACAGCGCTGCTGCAAATATGACGAGAGAGGAGGCTGCTTTTAATTATGAAGCTTTAGAACAACAACTGTTGTTTTAAACTGTGTTATTGTTTTCATATAGCATTTCACTGATCGCATTATAGAATTGAAATATTATTATTGAAAGCGAGGAGTGTGCGTATGAAAATGGGTCACAGTGGGTTGTTTTTTAGGTGCTGTAAGCAAATCTCATGTTGTCTCGGTACAAAGACCTTTTTAAATGTGAAAACAGAGAAGACCCACTCAAGATTTGAGTTTAGGCAACACATAACAGGCGAAACAATTAATTTATTCATGGTCACATTAAGTTAATTTACCGATTATCCATCTGATTATCTGTCCTTCTGCAAACAGAGCACAACTTCTTTCTAGGGTTGCCACCTTTGAGTTGTGAAAATAAGGGACACTCGACCAAATGTCGAGGGCGAGGGGGGGGGTGATTTGATGTAGCTATAGGCCAGGACGGGCTTGTTTGATCCAAAACATTAAGTTGCAATATCTCACATAAATATAATAGTCATAAATATTCATGCCTATAGCCTATGTGAGGAGGCTGTCGATGATGTCATGTAATGATTCCTCACAACAGCCTAACAGGGTTTATGCACGGCTCCACTACTTCCTGAACATTTAAACAAGCTCCTTTACTTCCTGTTTTACATTATTGGACAAATTTATTAATCCAGGTGTGTCTCAGTACAGTCACAACAATGGTCAGACACACCTGGATTAATCAGTTTGTCCAATAAGACAGGAAATAAAATAGTTTAGGAAGTAGTGGAGCTGTGTGTGCATAAAGCCTATTATTAACAGTCATTGACCATGGTTTGAAAAACATGCAAATCAAATAAAAATATATCTGCACAAAATGATCAGATCTGTGCTAATGTTCAGACCAATAGGCCTCCAGCAACAAGCAGCCACTGAGTTAGTATCTGCTTTTGTTTATGTAATTATAATAATATAAAATAATATAATGTAAAATCAGCGGAGTTTTTTTCTTCTTCTCCATATTACCCGTTCATTCATCATCCCGTTACACTCCGAATCAAACAGGTGGGGGATGAGACATCTGCAGAACTCTGCAGATCAGCGTGTCTCGTGCGGGAATGAGGCTCAACATAGCCAGGCTTTGTGCTCGTGCTGCAGCTCAACAAAGCCTGAAGAGTCAGAGTTAACACGGTGCTACCAGAGACAAGCTGCTTCTCAACTTGGTTTGTTAACCCGGCTGGATCTCCATGCTTAGCTCATACCTCCAGTGGGTCAGAACGGAGCATTTGACCGGAGGCAGAGCTCGCGCTGATCCGCTGCTGCTGTTTACTTTCTCTAGCACGATCGCAGCCTGAAGCAACAGTGTTGCTGCAAATATGACGAGACGGGAGGCTGCTTTTAATTTCTGTCAGCTGCTGCTTTTAAATATGAAGCTTTAGAACAACAACTGTTGTTTTAAACTGTGTTATTGTTTTCATATACTATTGCACTGATCGCATTATAGAATTGAAATATTATTATTGAAAGCGAGGAATGTGCGTATGAAAATAGGTCACAGTGAGTTTTTTAGGTGCTGTAAGCAAATCTCATGTTGTTTCTGTACAAAGACCTTTTTAAATGTGAAAACAGAGTAGCCCTAGGCTAGGCTACTCAAAATTTGCGTTTGGTAAACACATAACAGGCGAAACAATTAATTTAGTCATGGCCACATTAAGTTAAATTACCATTATCTGATTATCCTATCTGTCCTGCTGCGAGCGGAGCACAACTCCTTTCAGCTGCTCACCTGTCCTGCTGTGTGTCAGGTCCATGGATGTATTATGGTCAGGTCGGCCAAACAGGAGAAAAGGCACTTCCTGTAATATGTAGCCTCTAGCTAGCATTGTCATCTCGCGCGTTTTTTGGGGGGGAGGGGTTGTTACGTCACATGAGCGATATTCTTACTGTACGATTCGGTTATGATAGCCTATTATTTTTTCAACTTTTGAATAACTTAAGTCAGTTAAATACTGACTGAATTTAAATATAACCCAAATTGTGGTTGTTCCAGGTGTTGAATATATTTAATATTATTTAAGTTTCAGTCTCAGTGGGAGGAGCTAGGCCGACACCTTTTAAGGGGGCGGTGCTTGGCCAGGTGTGTTTACAGAGGAGGAAGAACTGTTTTTACCATATGGCATATTTTTATTTAGTTTTTTGCATCTCTTGGCACAATAAATCAACAACAACACACTTTTAAATTAGGTCATTGATTTTTTTTTCCTCCCCTCCCATAGTTTGCAATTGCAAATACAGTAGTTTACATTTAATAATCATTAGAGCACAAAGTTTAGTGTAGCTAGTTCCCCCAAAACACAATTTTCCTTAGTTTGAGTAACATTTACTATAAAAACACAGTGTTTCAGAAATGTACTGAATTGCTGAACTCTGTGAATTGTCATGTGAACTACAGTGTCAGATCTGCACCCACACTGCCACACTGAGGTTTTGCACATACACAGCAAAAGGTTCAAGGTCTCTTCTGTGTCTTTTGTCTTTTCTCTGCATGATGGATGTGGATTTCTTTTTTTCGTAGTCATGATTCTGATGTCAGGAAATCTCAGAGAGTAATGTCAGCGCTGAGACTGATAATGGTTTCTAACAGGCTTCTGTTTTAACATTTGGACTCTTACTGCGTAGCTGTAAGTGTCTGAACGTGTGTGCCTTCTCAGGAAGCGATCGCTCAGGGGCCAAAGTGCAGACTTGTCGGCCAACTGGGACAGTCCTGTTGTGGATTTGTGTTTCCATGTTACTGTAATGAGTTCCAACAGCTGGGTTGGATAACAATGCTTTTAAAACAAATGTAAGATAGTTCTGGCTTCTTCTGACGCCGGCTCACTGAGGCCCTGCAGCTGCTGCTCGTACAAAGACAGGGAAGTCTGAGCTGTGTTGCCCCCTGTTGGATCGGGGCAGCTACTCCCCCCGGTGCAAGTTAGGGATAGAGTCAGGGTCTCCAACCAGACCACATGATGAGGCTGGACAGCACATGTCTGTGTTTACTGAAGAGGAAGGAAGCAGCAATACAATCCAGTCTAGGATGCACGACAGTATTGTTTCTTGTTTTTTATTATAATTCTGTATATGCATCTGAAAATACTTTCACTGCTCTCCTGAATGAACTTATGTGTGCATCTATTTCAGGAGAACAGGAAAAGGGGAGGAACTTCTGTGTCTTGACATTAAACACACAACTAAAAACCAATGTCATGCTCAAGGTTTTGTCAAGAAGACCGGATCGAAACAAGGAAAAAAAACCAAAGGAAACAGAATAAAAACACTGGATGAAAAAGGTTAAAACTCTTCAGCTGACCCATCCCATCTCTTTTATTTACTCCTTGATAGTTATAACTCATTAGAGTTATAACTATTTCATACATATAGCCTATATTTACTTGACCTCCTGACCTGACATAAACAACAGAACACTTGGGTAAATCTGGTTTCATTTACCAATATCTTCAAACAGTCTGTCATGGTGCTGCTGTTGACCTACTCTTCCTTTCATATGTAATTGCTGCAGTTTTCCTCTAGGGGGCAGCATTGCCTCAGTGACTGTGAAAAACCATCACATCAACCCAGACTTGTAGGTATGAATCTCTGAAACCATTATCCTCCTTAAATCACAGATGCTAAAACAGAGTTTGGAATAAATTAAATATAATTACTCCAATACTATATTTAAGTCATGATAGTTGCTGGTTATTTCGCAGATTTAAATAGATAATACAAATTATCAAGTCAATATGTTATTAGAGGTTTAGGTTATTATAGGTTTATCCTCAGGATTAAGTAAACTTAACCTCAGCTTTTCCACTTGCAACCATGATGCAGACGTAATGCATTAATGATTATAATCTGCATCTGAGTACTTTTACTTCAGGGACTGTAATTATATTTAGCGGGGAAAACACTTAAATGCATAATTTTTACTTGAAAAGCCTCAGCTGGTTTTAAAACTTTGATTATTTGGAGATTTCCATGGGAATTTCCATCAAACGCCTACAGTTAACATGGGGAAGAAACTTTGAGTGCTGATGGCTTGGTATTATTTGTTTCATTTTAGTCTAACCCCTGTGAGCACTGTTATCACTTTATATTTCCTGTTGCATGGCATGTCCTGTGCTGTTTGTAAATGTTGTAAATGTAAAAGTTAAAGCTGATTCACTGCAGAGTGCACACCAGCGCTAGGGAGGAAAGTGTACTTTTGTAAACTTAAAATAACCTTATAAAGTATACTCCAATAAAATGTGGACTAGAAGTATATACTCAGTACACTAAGAGTATATAGATGAGGGTACTTGTATACTTTAAAGTGTACTTTTGTAAACTTAAAATGACCTATAAAGCATACTTTTATAAAATGTTCCAATTTAGTCCGAAGAAGTATTAAATTTGTATACTTTCTAGTATGCTACAAGTACATGGTCCATAGTATACTTGCTATACTTATACTCAAGCATACTTAATAAAACGAACTTCAATGCTACATTTTTCTAAGGGTTTGCATCAGGGAGCTAAAAATTTTTGTAAAGTAAATTAATGCAAGTATCTATTATGTTTGAAAACACTGTGTTAAAACGCATTTACTCTGTTTAACAGGACTTGGCAAATATTTACCAAAAAGTGATAAAAAGTGAGTTACTTTTTGGCCTGGTGGTGTGGGCTGCAGTACTGCCATCGACCGCCTGGTGGCAGCAGAGAGCGCGCTGTGCGTTGCTACGCTGCCGGAAGTGAGGCGGAGGAGAAGCAGCAGAAGAAGACGAAGAAGCGGACCGTAGGGAAAAAAAGCTCCAGTCCTGTCGCCGCGTCAGTCCGATGACCAGCTCATAGTAAAAACACGGTTCGCTTCTGTTTCCATCGTTACCGCCACAGGACTTTAAAGTTCTCAATAATGGTTAATATCGATCCGTCGTCCGCACTTTGAAGCCTCCGTCTGTCTGCCTCTGTCTCTCGCAGCGCTGATATAATGCTGAAAATGAAACTACCGATGAAAACGGGCGAGGACGGAGGAGGAGGAGGAGGCGACGAGACGGCGGCCGAGGACGATTCATTATTATTACTGGATCAACAACATCATCATCATCATAACGTGATCTCCGCCGGCGGCCGGGCCGGTTCTCCGGACGACAGGCGGCTGGAGGAGCCGCTGGGGCTGAGGTCCAACCGCCACAACCACCACCACCACCACGGTCACCACCACCACCACCACCACCACCAGGTCTACCCACCGGAGGAGCCCCAGCTGGACAAGGAGACGGTCTTCGAGTGGTTCGGCCTCCACCTGAACCCGGCTAAGCGGATCGAGTTCATGTGCGGACTGCTCCATATGTGTCAACCGCTGGAGCTCCGCTTTCTGGGGTCTTATCTGGAGGACCTGGCCCGGAAAGATTACCACGTTTTACGGGATTTCGAGTTCCGGGCGAACAGTCCGGCCGACCTGGGCGCTTTAACGGACGTGATTGACCCGGTTGTCCGGTCCAAACTCCTGGTGTGCCTGTCCCTGCTCGGCTCTGACAGCAGGGAATGTGCCGGGATACTGTTTCGGATACTGAGCCATGTGGATCTGGCCTTGTTCTACAAAAATTATGACTACTCCCTTCACAATAGCAACCACAACCATAACCACCACAACAGCCACCACCTCCACCTTCACCACCACCACCACCACCACCAGCCGGAGCAGAGCTGCGACACGGCGGCCGGACCTCTGGAGCAGTTGGCCCTGCTCTTCACCATGGCCTCTCTGCACCCGGCTTTCCACTTCCACCAGCGGGAGACGGTGCGAGGGCAGCTGGACAAAATAGAGCTGGCTCTGGAGGAGAGACAACGGCAACAACAACAACAAAGTACAGCAACTAACGTTACAGCAGCAGCGACAACAACAACAGCAGCAACAACGGTAACTAACTACACAACCACACCAGCTATAAATAAACACAATATATTCACTCGAATTACTTTAACTTTTGTTTTTATCTGGAAAAGAGTGAAGCTAAGTCTTTAAAAAAAAGAAAAGAAAAGAAAAAAAGCATAAAGAACTTTCATTTCGTGGTGATTTTGGCGACCCCTGTGGACAGAAGCGGTATTGTTTTTGACGGACTGCATTTCCCATGAGCTCTAGCGCGTATTATTATAAAAACACAAGTTAGAAAAAGGAGTAGGACGAAGTGTACTTTTTTAACGATTCCTACCCCATTTCAACTTATCAAGGTTCATATATTTTTATATTATTGCCAATCAAATGTAGGCACACATTTCCATATAAATATATAATATACATTAATTACATAAACATCTATCTATCTATCTATCTATCTATCTATCTATCTATCTATCTATCTATCTATCTATCTATCTATCTATCTATCTATCTATCTATCTATCTATCTATCTATCTATCTATCTGTTTTGCAATTTATTTATTTAGACTGTCCAGATGGTTTAAAAGGGTGACATTTTTTATTTTTATTGATTTTTTTTGTTGAACAATTGCACCAAGCAGTAACAGATAAAGGTGCAAATGATACAACATATTAGGCATTTAATTCATCATAAATAATCATAATTATCATGATTATTTCTCTGAAAATAATCGTACCAAGAAAATCTGACATCCCTATTTCCCTATTTCCCTATTTTCAGTCATTCAGCACCATTATTCACTTGTGGCGATTATTAACATGTTTATTCTGGCATGACTAATGCTTCTATTATTATTCTTGGCTATTAAAACACCACATGCCACTGTGTAGCTATTTCTTACCAGGGAGAGGAACTAATGACACAATATGTGATTTAGGAAGCTAGGCTATGACAAGGCTAATGGCTACGGGCTACTTGCCCTGCTGGTTGCACATGGGCAAGATGAAAAATTGACTTACACTGAGGGGCAAAGTGCCCTCATGAAGGGGCAGACTGGAGCCCTGAGTTGTCTCGAACGCAGCTTTACGTCCATGCTGGTAACCTACATGAATTAGCCAGTTAACCACTTAGCCAGCAGCAGCTAAGTGGTTTCAGCTGGTTAACACCACTCAGGTTCAAATGTTAGCTATTTATGGTGTCATTAGGAGATGTTTCCAGCACTACATGAGGTTGAGGTTGAATTTAAGCCACATCCAGATGAAATAGCAAACGCTGCTCTGATGATATTATTGTGTAATTGTGCAGCAGCAGCAGCAGCAGCAGCAGCAGCAGCATTAACAGCAGCAGCAGCAGCAGCATTAACAGCAGCAACCTCAGCCTGCTACCCTGCTACCCTGCTACTCCAGACCGGCTCTCCCAGCTGCTCTGAGCTATAACTGTGCAGCAGCAGGTGTTTGATGAAGTCCTGTTGAGCTCGTAGCTCTGTAAGCATGTTAGCATGGAGGTTGGTGCTCCAGTCAAACAGCAGCAGCAGCAGCAGCTTCGTTTAAATTATTATCAGTTAAATTAGCTGTTAACAAACCTGGGAAGGCTTGAGTGAAAATGTGCACCTGTTCCAGTTTCTTTTAATAGCTGATAATGATAAGTAATAATGTTTATAATGTTAACTGCCAAGGTTATATCAGAGAATGAGCTGTTGATTCGCTGGTTACACAGCTGTTTCCCATGTAACCGCTTAGATTGAAGCTTTAGAAGTTACATAAAAATCAGACGGCACAATGAAAGACGTACCTGTCTATATGTATGTGTGACTTCAGCCCTGCCTATGATATTTGGTTGGCAAAATCTTTTCCTCATCTTAGTGGTGGTGAAGTGGTTCCATTTACTTTGGTTATATTTACATACAAAGTCAAAAGACACATTATCTGAAGGGACTTTTCTGATCAAGGTGAAGCACTTTCAATGTGATTATGACGATGTTAATAATGATATTTGTTATTTATAATGAGCATATAAGCACATATTACTAATATATGTGTTTTTAATGATGACAGTAATGAGTTTTTGAAGTAAAAGATGTCACATTAATCACTAATATCGAGTTGCTGGTGGTTTCAGTACTTCAGTATTTAGAAATAGTTTAGTATTTAAATGTTTTTTTCCCCAAAACTAAGTCAAACTGCTGATCTCACCAGTGAGACCTGTTTCCTTCCCCCTCAGGTCGGGGGTTATTTAACAGTGAAAAGAATCACTGTACTGTAGGGGTGTGCATTGGCACTGCCCTCCCGATTCAATTCAATTACGATTCAGAGGGTAACGATTCGATTCGATTCGATTCTCCGATGCATTGCGATGCATTGCAATGCATCAAAATTCTGATCGGCTGCCATGTGTGTATTATCACTCTCCTGTATCTTTGATGTCATTAAATAAAATAAAATTGAATGGTACAGGGTATTGGATATGGCATTTTGAA
This sequence comes from Decapterus maruadsi, assembly GCA_030347415.2. Lineage (NCBI taxonomy): Eukaryota > Metazoa > Chordata > Actinopteri > Carangiformes > Carangidae > Decapterus > Decapterus maruadsi. Next base: position 1,618,819 of record CM064890.1, read on the forward strand.
ATCATTTCTAGGGCTGCCCCCAAATAGTCGACCAAAAACTTGTTAAAAACTCAAAATCAATGTGACTGAACTATAAAGTTTATGGGGCTTTTATTTTGAAGGGCCAGATACAGGAAGTCATGACACTTTTTGTTGTTAGTTTTTCTTTTGCACGGCAGAAAGCGCTGTTTCAACCATTAGCGCGTGCTGCTGCTGCCGTGTCCCGGTCGCGTCCACAGCGCTCACCGGTGGGACACCAGAGATCCCCCAGCCTGAGCTTCTCACCCTCCTCCTCTACTGTGTTTATTGGTGATACGGACATACTAGTAACGATAACAACCGGCCGGCTTGTTGAATCCGGGACCCAACACGGCCGGAAGCGTTAATTAATTATCAACCCGATGCGGGTAAATTAAAAAAGGAAAAAGAAAGCCAGCAGCAAAACTACTACATTTAGCAGCTGCCTCTAGAAATGTTGGTGATTGAAACTTCACAACTTTATTTGAGGCCAGAAAATAAACAGTGACATAATCGATTATTTGAATCGATGCTGAAACATGTTTGCAATGCAGCTCGATTATTGTTGACACCCCTACTGTACTGTATTAGCTTCAAATTAAACCCCTCGAGACCGTAGAAATCTAAAGTGTGGGGGTGAAATCAGAGGCAACGATTCATCCCAGGATTTGCTTAAAGAAAAAAACTTTTAAACAAAGACTATGAGACTTTTTTTTGTTGATTGTGATGTTGTTTGAGCAATTTATAAAATGAAAAGTCATTTTCAGCCCCTAGAAATGTTGATTTTTATAAAAGTGTTTGAATGAGCAAACATTTGATCCTCTTTAAAACAGCTCCAGTTCAGTACATCACACCTGCAGAGCCATAATGTTTGAATCAGATGCCTTTGATTGAATGCCAGTAGTTTTAGAAGTTTTGTAAGCGTGTTTGTCCGGCGCTGGCAGCCCAAGGACAGACGGATTCAATGCAAAGAAAAACAACCACACGACGAAACCCCCCCTAAAAGTTTCATCACAGATTCTGCCGGTAACTGTGCAGCTGTGGATGTCAAAGTGCAGGAGCTGTGTCGAACAATCACAGAGAGAAAGAGAGAGAGAGAGATTGCACAAATTTAAACCGGCGTTGGGAACGCAGCCAGGAAAAAGCCTTTGCTGTCCAAAAAGAACAACGGAGCGAGACGACGACATCACTTTGCCAGTGGGACATATAGACAGACAGAAGACCAGGCCCGTTGGGAATACTGCGCTCCGGACAGATGGGTTAAAGATAGAGCTGCTTGGCCACAGCTCCACGAGAAAATGTTACGATGCTGGTTGGTTTCTCTGCCTCGGGGGCCGAGCAGCTCACACCCATTGATCCATCCTTCCTCTTCTTCTTCTTCTTCTCCTTCTTGGAGTTGTGCTTCGCTGCAGCCAGAGAGGATAATGTTAGGCCACTTGTCCCTGGAAGTTGAAGCTCCAACAGGACAAAGATCAAGCACACGAGCAAATCCATGAAGGAATGGGCTCACGGAGGAGAAATGGAGGGTTACAGAGCAGAACGGCCCGGTCAAAGCCCAGATCTCAATCCCATTGAAATGTGGTGGGAGGATTTGTTTCAACGGGCGGTGCATGCACACACACAAAAAAACAACAACCCTCAAGCATCTTGCAACATAAGGAATTTTTTTTGCACAGCAGTAGAGCGGTCAAAAATGTAAGCGACTGGTTGTTAATCATCCAAGACGCCTACGAGGAGTTATTTCAGCTAAAGGGGCAACACCAGCATCCCAGACCGAGGATGCACTTAGTTTTTCCACTGAGGGAATATGGCGTCTATTGATATTTTTGTTGAGTAAATAATTGACGACAGTTTAGTTTAAATCCATCACAGCCACTGGTTTTGTTTTGTTCTTTCAAGAGGATCTTAATGTTTGCTTGGACAAGCGTTCAGAAGAAGCCAAAGGTCCCCGTGCTTGTTTTCTGACATGACTTTCTATACGGTCAGTGTATACATATTAATGGAAAATCACTTCCCTAATCTGGAGTCATGTGAGGAATGCAAAACAGTCCTGACTCTGCAGTGTCAAGAGTTTCCCATCAACACACAAACCAAGACCTCAGCGTTGTGGGTCTGTCGCTGCTGCCTGACGCACACAGGTGGAAAGACCAGAGCAGCAGCTTGTACTTTTTGTCATGTTTAAGGTGTTTTAAAGGGGGATTCCACCCAATTTAAAGAGGAATTCAGAGAGAGTTCACCTTTTAAGATGAAGTAGAAGATGTGAGGTTTTAGTGACAGAGCTTTTTTATGTTTAAGGTGTTTTAAACAGGATCAAAATGTGTTTTTCAGGTGTTCTTCATGTGTAAATATAAACAAGCCTCCATGTGGAGCTGCATGAAGATGTGATGGAAGTTAGAAAGTTAGACTTTGGTCGATGAGAGAGGAGTTGTAAAGGAGACAGAATAAAAAGTCTTCTCTCTCTCTGTCTCGTGTTTTAGTGAGTGTTGTACCTAAGCTCAGCCCTGTGGGGCCGCGTCTCTGTTCCAGATGAATCCATGGGGGGAGGGGGGGTGGGGGGGGTGACATCATTGTGAGTCAGGGCCTGGCCTGGTGAAGATGCTCGGCTCTTAATAAAATCACACTTGCCATTTTTAGAGAGATGCTGTGTGTCTGGACCGCGGCCCTGTCGGGTCTGGCAGAGACAGAGAGACAGAGACAGAGACAGAGAGACAGAGAGGTCCAGTGGTAACGTAACTAACGCTACGTCGCCGTGCTGCCTCCATACGCTCTCCTCCTCGCTCTATCCCTTTGGATCCTCAGACGGATTGAAACCCCATTCACTGAATAAACTAGAATGCACGATAAACTGAGACCTGCAGCTTCTTGTTCATATGGAAATTATAAATAAAGCTCATTATGTGCTTCTATAATGAACCTCATCCAGACACAAACTAACTGTTGTGTTTTCTTTATTCCCCAGGAGTTGCCAGGTCAGACGGTGGAGTACTTGTCTTCCCCGGCTCTGGGTTTGGGAGAGTGCACGGCTCCTCATCCTCCCTGTCCGAGCCGCCGCTCCAGCCGCTGGGCAGCGCAGAGAGAAGGTGACACTGTGCATGCTGCACAAAGTAGTCAGTTCTTTATGTTGTCAGTTTGCACAGTGACATTAAAGCCGCCTCATGTTTCCCTGCATCTCGCTGCTGATTCATAATAGACAGTGTAATAACGTATCGTCTCTGCTTCTGTCGCTGCAGCCGTTCACATCGAGAGGATCGTGCTCAGGGGCATCACCCGCACCAGAATAGACAAGGAGTACAACTTTAAGGTACGTAACACACACACACACACACATACACACACACGCTGCTGTGCTAAAAGGTCCAGACTAAGTGTGATGGAGTGTGTTTATCTAAGTGATCTCAACTTCAGGAAATCTGTTTACACTGAGGCTGATTATTGTGGTTACGTCTGGTGTTTCCTGTCGTGTACCTGCGGGACACCACACACCACACACACACACACACACACACATTCTTGCTTTCCGCTCTGCTGGTAACGCCTTCCTGTGTGTGTGTGTGTGTGTGTGTGTGTGCTCAGCGCTGGTCTGTAGCCAGTCGACTGCATGTGGAGAATAAAACACACACTTTGCCTGATTGTGCAGCGCAACAATAGAAGCTTTGTTAAAAACCCTCGTTGTGTTAAAACTCATCAGATTTTAATGGAGTTAAGTCACACTCTCTCTAGTCCAAATACACAAACACACACAAGCAGATGGACAGTGTGTGTGTGCGCTACACACCGTCCTGCTGATGCCCTATTTTATTAAAGGGATACGGCAACATTTTTTCTTTAGATATCTTGCCTCACTCCTGAGTCCATGACCAGGAGATCGACGCACGCCGTCTTTTCCACTGTGTGTGCAGATACGGGCAGAGCTGGCGCACCGCTAATTAGCTTAGCTCAAACACTGGAAGTGTATGGGTAGTGTTAGCCTGCCTCCACCTAAAGTCACCAGAGAAACTCTTCAGCAACGATCTTGGTCTCAGATTTCATTTTAATGGTTTAATCACTGTTTTAACAGACGATCCATCTGGAGCAGTGTTTCCTTTTCTTCTTGTGAAGTCTTTACATTCATCATAAATCTCCACAAGCAGCGTTTAGTAGCTGTGGCCATCTTGTGATATGTTCGGCACTCGACTGGTGTGGGCTTGGACCAGGTGAGGCTTGAAGTGGATCCAGCTGATCTGGTTTGATGGAACGGGTCGGGGCTTCAAGTTTACACCATAGTCTGGATGTTCTTACCCCCCAGGTGATGAGGAGTTGTTGTTATTTTAGAATAGGTCGCCACTCGTTTTCTTTTTTTCTCCATTCTTCTGTTGTTGTTATTGCCATGAATTGTTCGGGGTCGGCTGTTTATTTCCCTAAATGTCCCGTTCCTCCTCGCTGAGTGTCGTAACCGACGGGAGGAGGAACTCGGTGAAGACAGATGGAGACGCTAACGGTCCTGGTGTGAGCTTTGACAGCCGAGCCAACAGAGAGACGCTCTCCCTCTCTCTCTCTCTCCCTCTCTCTCTCTCTCTCTCTCCTCCTCCATCTGTTTATACTGGACACAAATCACTGACACACACACACACACACACACACACACACCCGCATACTCTCACACGTGCAAGTGCTGCCTTATTATTATCATGTAGCTTGACTGATAATAAACCATCTGAGTATTGTTTATATGTAAAAGATAATGATCTAGAGCTGCAACAATGAATCCATTAATCAAACAATAGAATTGTTAAATTGATTGTCGACTATTTTGATCATCTGAAGTCGTTTTATAAAGAAAAAAACTCAAAATTCTCCGATTTCAGCTACTTAAATGTGAATATTTCTGGTTTCTTTGTTCATTTATGACAATAAACTGAGTCTCTCTTTGGTTTGTGGACACAACGAGACGTTTGACGACGTCGTCTGGTGGTTTGAGAAACACTGATTGATGTTTTTTAACATTTTATTGACCAAACAACTCATCTATTATATAATCAGCAGATTGGTCCATAATGAAAATAACTGTTAGTTGACTGAGCCTCACAGGTTTGAACCTGCCGTCCGTGTTTTGTCATGGACTGAATTCTAGGTCACACTTCATTATAGTGAACTGATTCCGTGGCCTAGATAAGATGAACCCAGCTGAGCCGCCACAGTCGCTGCAAGGACACGTAGCGAGCCGCTGCTGCTAACGGGTGGCAGAGACGCGTCCTGTCTGTCCGTCGCTGCAGGAGACGTCGTAGTTTTGCTGTTTCTGTGGGTGATGCAACAGAATAAGAGGCTCTGTAATAAATAGCCTGTGACTGTCGGACACAGCGGAGCGTCAGACGGAGGACCTGAACGCAACGCAGCGCTGACACTGAAGGACAAGGGAGGAAACATTCACACAAAGAGCAGAAAACAGAAGAAATCTACTTCACATCAATGTTTAAGATATTCATTTTCATTTTTTCATTTGAGCTTTACAGTTTGTCGACAGGGAGCTCCACTGAGGCCGGGCTCCCGCTTCAAGGACGTCCTGCTGTGAACACAGATCAGAAACACAGATTACAACACTGCTACACACACAGTACAATACAATACTTACAGAAATATGAGGTACAGGGTATGAAAACTGAAATATAACAGCAGTCAAGACGACACGGCCACGACAAGAACAAGACTGAGCTCCAGGTTTTCATGCAGCGTCACTTTGGCCCTAAAATTTGAGACACTGCAAGTCATGTTTTCATCTACGTGTGCAGCCGGTGTCTTTGCCAGATTTTTATTTTTACACTGGTGAAATGTGGAAGTAGCGACTCAGAGAATCTGCAACTTGTCATTTATAGATAATTAATAAAAAAAATATGTACATATATTTGTCATTTAAAGTCCGACTTTGTGTCTTCATGAAAATCTCCGACTGACTGGATTTCGTGGTGATGAGGGTTCAGACATGATCCGACTGTATCAGCGCTAACACCATCTGACTGGCACTTATTGATCTGATCGTGTATAAGTAGGTGTTTGGTCTGCGACGCTGAATCAGTATCGATCGACTCATCTTTAATGAGCCAGTTGGACCGTTCTGTTCAAGAAACACACAGTTCTGTTTTATTCCAGCGCCTGTGAAGTGCACGTGTCGTTCTGACATGACAGACCTGCTCATTATCACCGTCACAAATAATGAGTAAATTGTTTCCCACTTTCTCACTGAGACCCGCGGCGTCTCAGAGGCTCATTCCTCTGAATGCAGAAATATCACTAATGCAACTTCATCATGTTTTTAAACTAGAGGTTTTCTCCAAAAAATAGAAAAGTTTCTCTTTCATCGCTGCTGTCGTCGTTGTCAGTCTCATCGTTTCTTCTGCTGTGTTTTCAGGTGAAGTGGTCGGACTCGTCTTCCAGCTGTGTGACCAAAACACACCTGGAACTGGAGAACTTCCTCCTCAAGGTTGGTTCAATGTATGATTATATGTTTCATCTCTGCAACAAAACCAGGGGTGTGTTAACGTTGGTGGAAACTGTTGTTCATGTGAGTGTCAGCACCACGGACAGTGACCCATTGTTACGTCATAGAAATCAGGTGTAAATGAAGTGAAATGAGCACGAGCTTCAGTTTCAGCTGCTGGTGTTGAACAGAACTACTCATGTATAAATATAGTTACTGCAAAAAGCTGTGGTGAGAACTGAGAAGTCAAAATATCTGCTTTAAAAAACCATTTAACTTTCTTTTTATTCTGAAGAGAATAAAGAGACTGAGTCCAAACAGCAGACAGAAGATTAGTTTGATGAGTTTAGAGATGAGTTTACAGACTGATGACTGATGCAGCTCTACCCTGGTTGTCAGTGACTCCTGTCTGTTGTCAACGCTCTCCTCTCTCCGTCTGTGCAGCTTCCTAAGGACCAGTGCACCGAGTCCTTTGAGAAAAGCATCCTGAGGCTCCTGAACCAGGGAGAGCAGTACGAGAGCAGAGAGGTGGAGAAGAACCTCAGGTAACCGCGCACGACGCAGCAACTCCTCAGTACTGATGTCATGTCTGTGGTTTAGTCAGAGCCGACGTTAAAGGGATAGTTCAATATTTTGGCAAATTGGCCCATTGCTATAACCCCTATAGTCACAGCAGTAGGTTTAGGTTCGTTACCTTTCATTGTCGGTGCAAGCTGTTTTTAGAACGGCGGAGCAGAGCCGTGAGCTGCTCAGAGCTACGCTACGGAGGCTCATGGGATTTCTTGGTTTCCCTCATCAAACTCATCAAATACACAATCCAACAACTCCACAACACTCTGGTGGACAAGTTGTGACCTGCACATTCACCACGCTATGAGATAATAACACAACGTTACCACACAGAATTGTTTTAGAGGGAAATTCATGCAAAACCTCTGATGCATGTTGCCTTCAGGGACAGTTGTTCATCAACAGTCTCTGTATTTCCCTCTAAAACAACTCTGTGTGGTAACATTGTGTTATTATCTCATAGCGTGGTGAATGTGCAGGTCACAACTTGTCCACCAGAGCGTTGTGGAGTTGTTGGATTGTGTATTTGATGAGTTTGATGAGGGAAACCAAGAAATCCCATGAGCCTCCGTAGCGTAGCTCTGAGCAGCTCATGGCTCTGCTCCGCCGTTCTAAAAATAGCTTGCACCGACAATTAAAGGTAACGAACCTACTGCTATGACTATAGGGATTATGGTGATGGGCCAATTTTTCAAAATGTTGAACTATCCCTTTAAATGTGTTTTAACTCTGTCGGCTACGTGATGGACTGGTCTGGACTCCGTGCTGCTGCTGCTGCTGCTGCTGTTGTTGTTGTTGTTGTTTGTCGTTCTCACATGAACACATTACAGGCTGCAGCCTCGACCGTCGAGGTCAAACCGCTGTCACGCTGCGGTCGCTTCGGGGACTCTCGGGGTCATTTCCTGTGTGTAATAAATCTCGAGCTGCACACGAAGCCACAACACAACACAACACAACACAACACCCAGAGAAACCCAAATCTGAGCTGTGAACTCCCGTTGTGTGTGTTTGTGCGTCGGAGCTGTTGTTTGTCACACATCGTAATTTACTGTAACTGAGTGTTTATTATTAATGCTGATGTAACAAAACTGAGCCAATGAAAACACTGGATCAGAGTCAAAAAATGAGACGACTGCAGCCCCCCTCCTCCTCCTCCTCTTCCTCCTCTTCCTCCTGCTGCTCATTTTTCCAGCAGTTTGTTGTTTTTCTGCTTGTGTGTGTGTGAAGCTCGTCAGTCTGAGCCTCGGTCAACACATCAGGATTCACTGACCCAGTGCAAAAACACTGATATTAATGGTTTTGTCATTCCTGTTATTTATTAGTTGGACAATAATAATAATAATGCTCCAGTTCCCATAAATGCTTTAATGGATTTGTGTCTTTTCTTTTTAAGCCTATTGTTGTTTACATTCTGGCAGAACGGCATTTAAAGTATGAGGAGTCAGCGTTTCCTGTTCTCACTGCTGGATCTGTGACACTGGAGGAAACTTAACAATGTGATCATCTTGTTAGTTTAAATGCTGCAGCAGTTTGACTTCACAGGAAACTAACATTTGAAAGATGCATCTTCATACGTTCAACAGAAGCCAAAGGTCAAAAATGTTAAACCACTAAACCACACAGAGATCAGTGGAACAGGACGGAGCCTCTGAAAGTACAAACATGAGGAGTACATAGAGTAGTAGTAGTAGTCGTAGTACATAGAACAGCTTCACTAAACTCATATGAACATTTCCATCAGATGCTATTTGCAGCGTTTTGCAGCGTTTTGCAGCGTTTTGCAGTTGCCCCAGTAACACAATGTCTGGATCCTATAGTTTGTGTGTCACGGTTAAATGACTGAAAAGAGGTCAGGCTGAGTTTCAGAGCTGGCTGTGCCCTTTGTCGCATGCACAGCTCGAACACACACACACACACACATACACATTAACACACACACAAAGACAGTATGACTCGGATGTTCATGAGTTTCATTTTGTCTGAAGGGAAACTGGAAAGTGAAACTTAGCTCCAGAGCTCCAGCTTCTTCTCTGCAGCAGCGACACCCACGAGCGGCTGTTGTGTTGTGTTACTACAACCCTCAGTTCCTGTCCACCCCCCACCCGTGTACTGCACTAAGTACTACCTACTAGTAGTGTGTGTATAAGTATACAGTGTCATGCAGATGTTTGGGCACCTCTGTTGCATGAAGCCACTGTATCTTTCTTTCTTTGAGGCACAGCAATGGAATGAAGTTTCTTTTATTTTGAAAATCCAATAAACCAAACACTGTTTATCATGAGAAAAATAATCCACTGTTACAGTCAGACGTTAGATAAAAAAATAACATGCTGATCTCAGGTCTATGGTTTAGAAATACACCAAAGATTTATAAAGTTTCTATCAAGTCTCACAGATTCTGTAAAGTCAGTGTGATCATTTAGAGTCTAAGGTTCTGTGAGTGTTTAAACAACATCCAGATTAAATTAAAGCGTAGTATTAAACCTTGTGGCAGAGCGACAGTCTGTTGACACTGGAGCAGATCTTTATCTCTACAGATGACTGACGTGTCATTAATGAAGTGCTCATTTGCATGTTGCAGTGTGTCAACAACATGTTGTTCTAAAAACCAAACGTGTCCCTCTGACTGTGTTTCCAGGGAGAGGTTCCTGTCGGCTCCTCCGCTCTTCCGACAGACCAGGAACGTCTGCAGCTTCTTCAACTGTGACTCCAGCTACTCCGTTAAACCTTCCTCCTCCTGCAGATGTGAGTCTCTCCTCTTCACAACGCACATCTTGTTGTATGACGTGTTGCCTTCAAAGTCAGTGATCTGATCTTCTCACGTGGACACCACACACACACACTGCTCCTCTAGATTCAGTCAATTAAAGGGATAGTTCACCCCAAATTCAAATTTCACTCATTATCTACTCACCCTCATGTCGACTAAGAGCTGTGAGGACTCTCGCAGCAATTTTGAGTGAACTATCCCTTTAATTACTTTGCCATTTAACAGCTTGTTAATGGGATGAATTAGTTTTTCTGAACCTGTGGCCCCACATGAAACAGCAGCTCATCCATACATGATCCTACAGCGAGAGGAAACACCTGGACACGACACACAATGTAGACGCACACTGGTGCCTTCAGGGACCTCCTGCTACGTCGTAAATCTCCAGCAACAGTTGTGCGACTATAATCTGATTATTGTCGTCAGAAAAACCAACCAATCTCTCTCTTATTTTCTGTTTTTCTGTATGTTTTCACAGGCACCTGCCAGCTGGGGAAGGCCTACCAGGGAGACTGCTCCGACGCCTCCAGTCAGGAGGAAGGTGAGAAGAAGTGAAAATGTTTTGCAGCTTATTTTCTCTGCGTGGAGTCGTAGGGAGAACGGAGGACGAGCGATAAAAGAGGACAAAAGAGGAGCAGCAGTCAGCGTTGTGTTGTGTTGTAATGAGCGAGCGAGCGAGGCCCAGCCCGCCAGTCGAGCTGCAAGCCGCGGTCTGAAGCCGACTGGAGGTTATTTTTGGAGGTCGTTTGGAAAGGCTGAGTGTGTTTCAAATCCTCATATTTCTGGGCTATATTTGCCGGGTCATGTGCTGGACTGAGTTCAGCAGGAGCTTCAGTCGCCGCGGCGGCAGCGCTGGCTCGTGATTTACATCAGAATAAGGCCGTTAGGTCCCCGAGATCTCAGACATGGGATTAATGTGATACTGGTTATTAATACTGCTAATTCACTATGAAAATAACAGGTTATATCCAGTTAAAAATAAACTTTGAATATAAGTTAAATAAACAGTTTCATGTCTCAGCTCCCAGGACGGATAGAGGTCGAAGCCTCGGTGTTAAGATCAGTTTAAGTTGGTCTTAGTGGATGTTTTACATTTACATATTAGTGAGGAAAGGTCAACAGCACTGAGCTTCACTGACCCAGTGTATGAACTGATTGGAGATCAGTTGAGTTGTTCTTTTCCTACTTTACATTATTGATCCTTTTCTCTGTGTTTATTTCTTTAATTGACCAAGAAAATAATTAAAATGTTGAGGCTGAATCTCAGATCTTGACTCATTGGTTTTTCTCTCAGAGGTGGAGTCGTACGTTCAGGGACACAAGAAGAAGCACGGGACCAAGAGTCCGTGTCAGGGGTGAGTGTGTGTGACCTGAGCCTCTGACTGCAGAATAATGATTTAATGATGATTATAATAACACAATAAAACAACAGCAGGTTGTTCTGTAGAGTAACAGAAGAGAGTGATGGTTTGGATCAGTGGGAGTGAAACCTGCTGAGACGACATCACTATCGACCCTTTAATGATCTAACACACACCTCTCCTCTTCCTCCTCCTCCTCCTCTTCTTCCTCCATCAGTCTCTCCAGTGCCAAAGCCTCCCAGGGGGAGGGGCGGAGGGGGGGCCACGCTGCAGAGGCCAACGGTCCGGCAGAGAGGAGGAAGAAGAGCTGCACGCTGAGGAGCAGCCAGGAGGCCGAGCAGGCCAAGGTACACACTCAGACTGCACACACGACAACACACACACAGGATGACACACACAAGGAGAGAGAGGAGGAGTTTTCAAGTTTAACGTCACAAATTCACAAGAAAAACCTTTATTTTTAAATCAGTCTTTGCGTGCTCTTATTTTCGTTGCAAGCTATTTTTAGAACGGCGGAGCAGAGCCGTGAGCTGCTCAGAGCTACGCTACGGAGGCTCATGGGATTTCTTGGTTTCCCTCATCAAACTCATCAAATACACAATCCAACAACTCCACAACGCTCTGGTGGACAAGTTGTGACCTGCACATTCACCACGCTATGAGATAATAACACAACGTTACCACACAGAGTTGTTTTAGAGGGAAATTCACGCAAAACCTCTGATGCACGTTGCCTTCAGGGACAGTTTTTCATCAACAGTCTCTGAATTTCCCTCTAAAACAACTCTGTGTGGTAACGTTGTGTTATTATCTCATAGCGTGGTGAATGTGCAGGTCACAACTTGTCCACCAGAGCGTTGTGGAGTTGTTGGATTGTGTATTTGATGAGTTTGATGAGGGAAACCAAGAAATCCCACATTAGCCTCCGTAGCGTAGCTCTGAGCAGCTCACGGCTCTGCTCCGCCGTTCTAAAAATAGCTTGCACCGACAATTAAAGGTAACGAATCTACAGCTATGACTATAGGGATTATGGTGATGGGTCGATTTTCCAAAATGTTGGTTTGGTTAAATGTAACTTGAAGGAGGAACTTCTCACGGGATTTTGAAATCTCGTTACGTCTGAAAATAAATTACTCAGAAAAACAGTTGAGTTTGAATTTAAACAGTGAGGAAATATTTGTTATATTAGCCCAGAATCATCAGCCTTCGCTCGGGACCGTGTCCAGGTTGAGCTTCCTCTGAGTGACGATGACTGAGAGTGAATGAGGATGAAGGTTAAGATGCTTTTCCCACCTGCAGCAGCAGCAGCAGCAGCAGCAGCAGCAGCAGCAGCAGCAGAGGAGTTCACTCCTGTGGCTTTAATGATTAACTCGACTGTAAAGTTCAGACTCACAGTTCAGTGTCAGAGACTCTTCCATGAACACTGGTTAATCATTACAGGACGCAGCTCCACACAGACGACTCCCTCCTCTCTCTGTGTGTGTGTGTGTGTGTGTGTAGGTTACACACTGCCACGTGAATGGAGTACTCTCTGCTAATCTCACTGATATAGGTCAAGTCTACATGTATGAGTGAGCAGGAGAGAGACGGCTCTGCTGCTGACGAAGCACCCCCCCCCTCCCTCCCCTCCCTCCCTCCCTCTCTCTCTCCTCTCAGAGGCTTAACACAGTAGACTGTTCTCTCTGTTCTGTCCACATCCTCATAACATCAGTTATTATTCTTCAAAATCTAGACATTGTTTTCCCATACATAATAAAATATTAGATTTTATTTATTCCTGCAAAAAGGTATAAAATGTACGTCAATGTTTTTCCTCAGTAGTTACAATACAAGGTGTAGCAGACTGAGTGAAAACAACATGAACCATAAGAGGAGCTCTGTCCACTGACACAAACACTGGTCCCTGAGCTGAATTTGCCCGGAATTGTCCTTTAAGACTGACAAAAAAACAAAAATGTCTGCCTGTCTGTCTCTTCAGCTGCAGGATGCTGAGAAGAGAAGTCACATTGTCACTAAGACCAAGAGCAGAGTCCTGCCCACAGACAGGTAGGTCACATGACCGCTGATGCTGCTCAGGTCAAATATGGGACTTAATGTTGTATGTGTCACTGTGTTGACGTGACCGTGTCCTCCTGTCGTCCGTCTCCTCCTCCGTTCAGGGACAAGGGGAAAGGAAAAGCAGCCGCCGCCTTCGTGACCAACGGGAGTTTGGCTCTGATGCCGCAGAGGAAAGGTGAGAGATGAGCGACGGCAAAATGCTTCCAACGTTTTGGCAAATTGGCCCTTTACCATGATCTCTATAGTCATAGATGTTGATGCAAGCTGTTTTTAGAACGGCAGAGCAGAGCTGTGAGCTGCTCAGAGCTACGCTACGGAGGCTCATGGAGACAATTTTTCATCACGCAGGACGTTGTGTTATTATCTCTCTGTGAATTTCCCGTGTCGTTTTTGAGTTGTTGGATTGTGTATTTAATGAGTTTGATGAAAACAAGAAACCTGAGCTCACACTGAGCAGCTCACGGCTCTGCTCCGCCGTTCTAAAAATAGCTTGCACCGACAATTAAAGGTAACAAACCTACTGCTATGACTATAGGGGTTATGGTGATGGGCCAATTCACCAAAAATGTTGAACTACCCCTTTAAGACACCTGCTGCTAATGACACTGACACTGAATAAATAACGTTATTGATCTGTGATTGATCGGTTGCAGACAGAGGTTCAGGTCCAGACACGTTTGGAGAGACGTCGTCAGAAAGCTACAGCTCGCCATCGAGCCCGCAGCACCGCGGCCCCGAGAGCCTGGACAGCGAGGACGACCACAACAAAGGTACAACACACACACACACACACACACACACGAGGGATGTCAATCTTCCCGCCAAATCAGATTAAAAATTATATCTTTTCTTGTGTTGAAAATGTGAACATTTTTTTTACCAATTTAATGTAAAACTTAAAGGGATAGTTCAACATTTTTGGTGAATTGTCCCATCACCATAAGGTTCGTTACCTTTAATTGTGGGTGCAAGCTATTTTTAGAACGGCGGAGCAGAGCCGTGTTTGTATCCTGATGATGTCAGTGTTGAATCTGTTCTGACCTGATGATGTCATCGTCCTCAGACACCGACAGCCACTCAGACGAAGGCGTGTTCTTCACCCACCAGCCCGGCCCCCCAGCGGTGGCGGCGGCGGTTGGGGACGTGCCCTCTGTCCACCCGCTGCTGTCCAACAACGCCCACCGGGCTCCACCGATGGCGCCGCTGTGTAACCCGGACGCCGGCGCCGCAGAGTCCCCCCCCCCTCACCACCACCCCCCCCTCCCCTTCATGCACTCGCTGCCCTACGTCCTCCCCAACGGAGCCGCCGCGGCCGCCGCCGCCGACCCCGCGGCGCTGCCTCTGGTCCCGCCCCCTCCTGGCCAGACTGTCGCCCCCGACGGGAAGCCCCCCCCCCCGACCGGAGGGGGCGGGGCTGTGATGATGCCGCTGCCCCTGGTGGGGGCGTACCCGGAGAAGAGGGAGATGCTGCCGACCTTCGGGATCTCGCCGCTGGGCCTGCATCCCCCCGGTGGCCCCCCCCCCACGGTGCAGCCGCTGGTCCGGAGGTTTAAAACGGTCGATGCGTGGGTGGCGGCGGCGGCGGCGGCGGCGGCGGCTCTGCCCCCACGGCGCCCCCGCAGGCCGCCGTGAGACCCATGAGCGTCCTGCCCCCCCCCGGCCCCGCCTCCTTCTCCTCGCCGCTGCAGCCGCTGCAGGACCCGGAGCCCCCCCACCCCAAACACCCCGGCCTGACGCTGCCGTCGGGTCTGCCTTCGCCCTACAGCCTGCCCCCCGCCGCCGCCGCCGCCGCCACACCCGTCATGCCTGCTGTTGCCGGAGCAACACCCGCCGCTCCGTCTCCAGGGGGGGGGCACGTTCAGGCGGCCGTTCCCCCGGCGATACCCACCCACACCCCTGGCCCCGCCCCCAGCCCCAGCCCCGCCCTCACCCACAGCACGCCGCACAGCGACTGCACGTCCTACAGCAACAGCGTCGCCGCCGGCAACCCCATCGCTCTCCAGCAGCAGCAGCAGCCGCAGCCGACCCCCCCACCACAACAACAACAACAACAACAACAACAACAACAGCAGCAGCAGCCAATGGGATGTGGGACTTGTGGTTGTCATAACAACTGTGGCGGTCGCGGCGGCGGCGGCGGCGGCGGCGCCCCCAGCTGCCAGGCTCCTCTGTTCTTCACCTCCCACCAGATGGCGGCGGCGGCGGCGGGCGCCCGCCAGGTGCTCAGCCTGCCGCCCCCCCTCTTCCAGATCACCAGCCTGTGCAGCAACAGCTACCTCACCCAGGCCACGCCCACCCACCAGGCCAACGCCGCCGCCACGCTGCCCACCTTCTTCACCGCCGCCCCGCCCCCCCAGGCTTCCCCGCACTACGGCCCCCCCCAGCTGCACACGCACCCCCACAGCCACGCCGAGGCCCAGGCGGCGGCGGCGGCGGCGGTGGCGGCGAACTACAACCTGCAGCAGCACATGGCGGTGGCGGCGGCGGCCGCGGCGTCCGGACCGGCGGCGGCGGCGGCGACGTTCTGCCCGCGCCTCTACCAGCACGTCTACCCCCCCAACCCGCTGGGCATGCTGCCGGCGGCGGCGGCGGCGGCCACGCTGGGCGGCGGCGGCGGCGGCGGCGTGAACAAGAAGAACGGCAACGTGTCGTGTTATAACTGTGGCGTGAGCGGCCACTACGCTCAGGACTGCAACCAGCCGGCCATTGACTCCACACAGCAAGGTAAAGCATCCAGGTACCGGGACAAACAGAAGAGCCTTTAGCTCCTCCCCCCTCCCCCCCCCCTTCACCCCTCCCCCTCCCTAACCCCCTCCTCCACTACCCACAATCCTCTGCAGCAGGTGTCCAGATCCCAGCGATAAAACTACGATAGACTACGAGCAGCAGTTTAGACGTCGAGTCTCCGACCGACGAGACGGAGCCTGTGGTTTGTGTTTGTTTGTTTTTGTTGGTTTGTTTGTTTGTTTGTTTGTTTTTTAAAGGTTCACAACAACAACAAGTAGGCGGAGCCACAGTCGCACAATGTGACTCTCTTGAAATAAAACGACAAATAAAAGAAACAGAACTTCAGAACTCAGGTTTAAACTGATGAAGATTCAGCTCAGAGATGTGAAACAAACTGTTTTTGTTTTGTTTTTTGTTTTTTTTACAGAAGCAGCGAACGCAACACAAACAAACAAACATAAAGTTTTACACAACAACAACAAAAAAAAGCAACCACACAAAGTTTAGAAGCAGACACTTAAAAAAAACGCGTAACTGACCTTTACTGCATCATTTATTATTTTCATTTTTCTTTATTTCCACCACTGATCGTTGCATCCTTCCTGTGTGTGCGTGTGGATTCTTTACATCTGTGTGTGTGTGTCCAACGTTTGGATGCCTGTGTGTGTGTCTGTCTGTGTGTGTGTGTTGTCGTGTCGTGTTGTGTCGTGTGTTGTTTTTCGTTGCAGGTGGCTTCCGGTTGAAGTACGCAGCCGCCGCCGCCGCCGCCGCCGCTCACATTTCAGAAGCGTTTGACAATGCCGACTGAAGAAGATGATGATGATGATGATGTAAGGATGAAGAACTTCCTCTGGTCTCGTCTCCATGGCGACGGTCCTGTATCCCCCCTCACCGTGCGTGTGTGCGTGAACTAAAGCTTGTGTGTAACACGAGGAAACGGAGAGAGAGACGCCTTCGTACTTTGTGCCTGCGAGAAACACTGTCGTGGCCCCGCCCCCTTCCCTTTCAGTTTGTTTTTTAATATTTTTGCACTGAGGGTTGGAAACAATTAACTTATTACTTAATTATTAGAAGCTGACAGATGTTTTTTTTTTGTTTGTTTTTGTTTTTGGCGGGAGGTAAAAGTAAAACATGGCTGTGTTTTTACAAGTCTCGACTGAAAAACGGTTCTTATTTCACTTATTTCTAAAATGTTTATGTGTTTTATTTCTTTTTTCTCCTCCTTCTTACTGTTGTTCACCTGGGATTTTACTGTATAGCAGTTTTTTCAAAGGTTTAAACTAAAAAAGAATCAAAACATAATGTAAAAAAAAAAAAAGAAGAAAAAAAACAAGATGGGATTTTATTTTTGTTTTAACTTTCAAATTTGCTGTAAGTTTTTTGAATGTACACGTTTTCTCATCTAAGGAATCTGACTGTATTGAAATGTATGGATCTCATGCATTTTTATTTTTATTTTATTTTTTGCCACTTGATATATGTACGTATGTTTGGTTAGAGAGTAATTGCTGCTTTTTTTTGTGTTTCGTTTTTTTTTTTATGTTTTACTTGGTGAAATGCACTAGAGTGAAGCAGGAAGTTAAGTTCACTAAAAACCAAGTCCACTTTACAGGACTTACGTTTTTATTTTATTTTATTTTAATTTCTCGATCAAATATAACAAAAAAAAAGAAGAAAAAAAATCACAGACTAATCAGTAAATGCAGCGTTTTGACTGTTTGTTAAGGTGTGAAACAGAGTGAGGTCTTCCCTCGTCACAGGAAACAGCGGTACGCCATGTTTTCTCCCCCCTCCCTCCTTCACTTTTACTCACTTTTACTCATTCATTCACAAAAAATAACTAAAAACCGACCAAGAGGAAGCTGGACACTAAGCTACAGACAGACAGGAACTAAACGTTTTTAACCACTGTTAAAGGTCTCAGTTTGCTCCTCAGGCGTCACACTGCCACCCCCCTCCTCCCCCCCCTCCCCCCACTACTCTCTCTAAGGATGATGTCATTGCATGTCTCTAAAGTCAAACCAGTGGTAACTTGTCTCATCCAATCAGAGAGCTCGTTAGCGTCTCCATTCATAAAGTCAGACTGACTCCACTACAGGAAGTCGAGACGCTGCTGCATCGCCGCCGTTAAGTCAAGTTCATATTTTTTTATATATATATAAATATAAATATAAACAGGTTTTTTTTCTTTTTGAATGTAGTACATGTTTCAGCTGTCGATGCCTTGACGAAGCAGCTTTTAAAAGTGTTTCATGTTAAGTTCTCATTCTGGTTTTCGCAACTCGACAAAGTGAAAACAAACGAGAAGAAAAGTTGATTTATTTCATCTTACTAACGTTTATTTTTTTTAAGTCGGAAACAGGAAACAGCAGCAGGTTCATCTCCAGCCTGTAAAACGCTGCTCGCTCTTCACCGAGGCAACAAATCTGAACTTAAAATGAACCCTGAACCCAGATCTATAGTTTTAATATTTGACTTTAAGCTTAACGTTCTCTAGGTTTTTGTTATTAAACCGCTATCTTTTGTTTTGTTTTTGGAAACATTTGAAATAATGAACAGGAGGAAAGAATGTAGAGGCTCAAAGTGTTCAATAATATATGAATATAACTAAATAAAGATTTTTTGCAATGTTTAAATCATTCTTATATTTTTCATTCTGAGATTTAATTTCAAATCACATTAACATCTTTTTATTTATTCTGTTTATTATGAGGAATAAACTCACAGTTGGTCCTTTTATTAGTATTTATTTAATATTGAACACTTTAGGCTTCCGTACGAGGAACAAAGTGTTAACCGTTCTCGTTATATTGAACATCTCAAAACCTGTTGGTGACAAACACGTTGGATTCTTTAAATTAAAACTGACACTAACTTTTTCTAAGCGGCCGTTTTATTATAGTTTCATATTATAAAGTGTGTGTGTGTGTGTGTGTTGAGTTGTTTGAGGCCTTTGTGGACGTCCTGCTTGTTGTGTTGGTGAACGTTGGTCGATGCACACGCAGCAATTTGTCCTGAACGTTGCAGCGGCTGTGAGATATTTAAAGGGATAGTTCAACATTTTGGCAAATTGGCCCCATTGCCATAATCCCTATAGTCATAGCAGTAGGTTTGTTACCTTTAATTGTCGGTGCAAGCTATTTTTAGAACGGTGGAGCAGAGCCGTGAGCTGCTCAGTGCAACAAAACGCTCTGGTGGAGGCTCTGGAAAATCCATGAGCCTCCGTAGCGTAGCTCTGAGCAGCTCACGGCTCTGCTCTGCCATTCTAAAAAATAGCTTGCACCGACAATTAAAGGTAACAAACCTTAGGGATTATGGCAAAATGTTGAACTATCCCTTTAATGTTTAGAAGAACCAAAACTAAAGGACGACACGCTGCTGATCAATCAGACTCCAGCTTCACCTCCAAACTTCATTTTATGTCCCAAACTGTCTCCCCACAACAAAAAAAAACACAAACAAAACCAACAACAAAAAAAGAGTTCTTTCTCTGGTTCGAGACTTGAAGTGGATCGGACTGGATCCTGCAGAGACCTGGATCCTGCAGAGACCTGGAACCTGCAGAGACCTGGATCCTGCAGAGACCTGGATCCTGCAGAGACCTGGATCCTGCAGAGACCGGATGATGTGGACCAGTCAGACCGTTTGTGTGGATGAAGAGTGAAATCCGGTGTAAATACTGAGACGGCACCAAACGACCTGCACGGTTGCAAAGAATAAATGCTGTACTGTACATTGGCAAAGGGGGGGCGTGGGGGAGGGGAGGGGGGTGACACCGTGCTGCCACCCTCAGTCAGTTGTAATGTTTACTCTACTCTTTGATATCTATGTACTGGAAAGGTCAAATATATTTCTAGAGCGGAATTTTATGCAAAATTGTTGATCTGTTTTTTTTTTCTTCCTGTAATTAAAAGCAATAAATATAAAAATTGGAAAAGTGAATTTGTCCTGATTTTTCTTTTTACATTTTATGATTTCACAGTTTTGCACAGAACGAGCCTCGGTCACATTTATCTTTTATAAATGGTTTCTCAAAAATTCAGCTATAAATGAGTGAGTTTCATAGGATAAAACATTTGTAATGTAATTTTACAAACATTTTGACTTTTTCTTTTGAAAGACAACATAAAAATAGTGTTGTTGTTTTTTTTTTAACTCTGCAGAGCTTCAAAAGACAGCAACAAACACTCAAGTTAAAAATTTAAACATGAAAGATTCTTTAAAAAAATCTTTATTCAAATGATCAGAGCTTCAAAAGAAACTTCAGTTACAAGGAATCAGCATTTTTAAATAGAATATTATGTATAAACAGAATATCACATATCTATGATTCAGGAACAATGAGCAGCTACAACAAGGAGCCACATTCCCAAACTGAAGTGTTTTGTATAAACTGATTAATGCGTGTTTACACAGTTACACACACACAGACACACACTCACACTCCCGCCGTGCGTTCAGCTCCTGTTGTTCTGCAGCGACTCGATCAGACACTTGTTGTACTCGGACACTTGTTGACTGACGTTCTTGGCGACCGAGGCGAAGTCGCTCTCCTGGGATTTGGAGGCGATGACTGACGACGCCGCAGTTAAGGAAACGCTGATGAAGAAGATGATGATGAAGATGATGATGTCACCACCACACAAACGACCAATCACAGGGCTCGGGGCGAGCTCAGTCACCGGTTCAAACACAACACAACAGATTAAAGACTGTGAAGGATACACTCTTTCATTACAAAGTTATTCTGCTCCAAGTGCTGCAGCTTCCTCTCCAGGTTCGCCAGCTGAAACACACACACACACACGCACACACACACACACACACACACTGGGTTAGGCATGTGAAGAATAGAAGAGAAATAAAAGACAGAAACACAAGTCTGGAACAACATGACTAACAGTGGTCACTGAAAAAGGGATGAGTGCACATTTTTCCCGTTTTTTGGGGCTGACCTTGAACCTCTCACACGGACTGATGATGTTTCAGAGTCACGATGTCACGACAACGTTACAGACAAAGAAAATGAGACGGTGCAGAGGAGTGAAGTTTTCACAGATTTAGAGAATAAAGTCATAATATTATGAGAATAAAGTCGAGATTCACCAGAAAGAAGTAATAATTGTACCGTGTGTTCTGAGAATGAAAAGTCGAGTACAATTCAAAATGCTCCACAGCCTCATTTTAATGTGCGTTAATGTTCTGTTATTGTGTTGTTGTGTAATGCTATTTGTATTCTTATGTTTTGGTGTTGCTAACTTTTGGTGTTGGTGTTTACTGTTGATTTTTGATTTTGTAAAGTGTCCTTGAGTGACCTGAAAGGCGCTTCCAAATAAAATTTATTATTATTATTATTATTATTATTTTAACAAGCATTAGGGCCGACAACGGATTTTATTTTTTAAGATTCTGAGAAAAAAAGTCAAAATTTCTGAGAAAAAATCTCTCAAGTCTGAGTTTTTATCTCAGAAATCCTGACTTTTTTTCTCAGATTCTCCATTGTTGGCCCTAATGCTCCTCCGTAATTCTAAATCTGTGTTTTTTTTTAAAGATGCATCAATGCATTACTCACACACACACATAGACACACAGACAGACACACAAACACACGCACAATAAGAAGTGGTTGTGTTGTTCTGACCTGAGCGTGAGTCTCGTTCTCCTGCAGCTTGGTCTTCAGAGCGTCATGTTTCTGGTTCATCTCCTGCAGCAGCTGTTTGAACGACTCCTGCCGCTGAGTGAGAGACACCTGCTCGTCCTGCAGCCGCTGCACCGACAACACACGCACACACACACACACACACACACACACAGGGTCAGGTTTCTGGGCGGCAGTGAGTGACAGACTGTATGTGTAGATCTTCTGGTGTCTCCAGTCCAGACCGTCCGTGGTGTTACTGTTACCTGCTTCTTCTCCTCCGCCGTCCGTCTCAGCGTGTCCAGGTCTCTGTAGGTGACCAGCTCCGTCTCCATGGAGACCACGCGCTCCTTCAGGCTGCTCAGCTCGGCCGTGATCTTCCCCTCCAGCTGCTGCACCTTCTCCAGGTCCTGCTGCAGCCGCTGGGACTCTGACGGACCGACTCAGAGTCAGTGAGCAGGCGTGAACGTATGTGTGTGTGTGTGTGTGTGTGTGCGTGCGTGCATGTGAGACTGACCTGTTGTGAGCCCCCGGGCCGTGCTCTCTGATTGGACCACCTCTGTCTCCTTGCTCACCAGCACCTCCTGCAGGTTCTTCAGCTCATTGGCCGTCACCGTGTCGACCTGACGCAGCCGCAGCATGTTCTACACACACACACGTGCACACGCACACACACAAACGCACACTTAGTCTTCTCTATTAAACGTCACTTCCCTCTGTTTTTTTCTCCCTCCATCAACACTGACATCATGTTTCTACTCTAATGTTTACATTCCTTTCCTCCTCCTATCAGTTACTCCCGCTCCTCCTCCCTCCTCCTCCCCCTCCCCCCCTCCTCCTCACCCTGCTGCAGTGCTCCAGGAGGGAGACGATGTTCTCCTGGCACTGACTCATCTTCTCCGTCTCCTGAGCTGTCAGCTCCTCGAACGACTCCAGGAAGCCTGAAAACAAAGGAAGGAACCAGCTGCTGTGATTCCACCTGAGCCTTCCTCCTCCTCCTCCTCCTCCTCCTCCTCCTCCTCTCTGCTGACACCTGGTGGCCGCAGTCTGCAGCTGCACCGGCCTCAAGCTTCACAGTTCACACACACACACGCACGACTGCAGCAGTTTGTAAATATTGAGCTACGTTCATGAAGAAACATTATTCATCTTACGGTCGATCTCCTCCTCCTTCTTCTTCAGCTCCTTGTACTTCTGGTGACACTCTCCTGAGGGAAACACAGACAGAGCAGTCACATCGTTGTTATGAGTCACTCTTCATCATGTGGAAGCAGGTCAACGCGCTGCGACTCACAGCAGAGACGTTACAACAGTCGTTCTATTTAAAGATGAAATAATGAGATGAGGTTTTAAGGAGGGGGCAAAATTGTGCAACAAAATTGTGATGCAGTCAAAACCTAATTGAATATTAATTGAAAAAAACACAAACAAAACAAAACAAAAGTCTTTTTTTCTTTTTTTTTCTGTGTGTTACCCTGAGCCTCCTCTGAGTCCTGCTCCAGCTGCCGGATCTCCTCTGTGATCTGTCCGGTCCGGTCCCTGATCTCTGTCAGTCTGAACACAAACAAAATACATAGAAAACTAATTCATGTACTTCTTGATTTTATCTGTAGATATAGAATTAAACATATTGTTATATTTGTTTTAATCTGTCTCTAAAGCGACTTTGAGTTCCCTGAAAAGCGCTCTATAAATTAAATATATCATTATTATTAAAACGTATTATGAATAAGACGTGTGTCCTCACTGTCGGTCCATGCTGGCGATTTCCTGGTTGTCCTCCTTCACCTGGGAAACACAACAACATCTTCAATCAATCCATCAATTAACCATCGCAGAATAAACTAGTAAATGATTCAAATGCTCTGCAGAGTCTTTGGTGCAGCGACCTGTTTGAACAGCTTCTCTCTCTGCTCCTGAGGCGAACCCAGGCTCTTGTGCTCGGCCTCCATGGCGTCGCGCTTCGTCTCCAGCGCCGACAGCGTCTCGTGGAGCCGCACCACTTCCTGTTTGATCTGCGAGTGGGCCAGCTCCTGCACACATCACAGACAAACATCAGCCATCAGCGATCACGTTACCGCCGCTCCAAACCTCCGGCCTCACGGAACCTTCTTGTGTGTCGACCTTTAATTAATTAGTGATGCTGTAACCAGGCGATGTTTCCATTTCCTGTTGATCGTCCAGGGCCAGGAGGCGTTACATGGATGATGTCATCACAATGATTATTTTATATATTTATATGATCTTAAATATATTACACTGTGGTTTGTTTGACTGTGTGAATTACATTATATTTGATATTTAAAATGTCTTAAAACCCTCCTGTCGTCCTTCTGGGTCTGTTCCCTTCCTCCAACTTTCTTTCTTTCCTTCCTTCCTTCATCCCTTCTTTCCCTTCATCCATCCTTCTGCTTCCTTCATTGACCTAATCTGTTCCCTCCCTCCAACTTTCTTTCTTTCCTTCCTTCCCTCCCTTCTTCCTTCCTTTTTGACCCAATTCACCTGGTCTGTTCCCTCCCTCCATCTTTCTCTCCTTCCTTTTCCATTCCTTCTTTCCCTTCTGCTTCCTTCATTGACCTAATCTGTTCCCTCCCTCCAACTTTCTTTCCTTCCTTCCTTCCTTCCTTCCTTCCTTCCCTTCTTCCTTACTTCTTCCTTCGTTTTTGACCCAGTTTACCTGGTCTGTTCCCTCCCTCCATCTTTCTCTCCTTCCTTCTTTCCACAATCCTTCCTCCCTTCTTTCCCTTCTGCTTCCTTCCTTGGCCTAATCTGTTCCCTCCCTCCATCTTTCTTTCCTTCCTTCCTTCCTTTTTCCCTTCCCTTTTCCTCCCTTCAGTCCTTCGTTCCCTTCATCCGTACTTTTTCCGTCCTTTTTGACCCAATTGATCTGATCTGTTCCCTCCCTCTTTCTTTCCTTTCTTCTCTTCTTTCCTCCCATCTTTCCCTTCGTCCTTCCTTCCTTCGTCCTACTTTGTTTCTTCCTGTCCTGTTCTCTCTCCTCTCTCAGATCCAACTCACAGCTTCGTAGTCCTCCTTCCTGGTCATCAGGATGTCCAGCTCCTCCTGGAGAACACTCAGCTCCTGGAAAACACAAAGACCAGGTTTAACTATATATATATGTTTATACTACTGTGCATAAGATGTGACGGTTTAATGAGACGTTTAAAAACATGGATAAAGCTCAGAAAGACAGTTTTACCTGCAGCAGCTCCTCATTGGTCGCTGCCATGGTGAAATACTTCTCCTGCTTGGCGGCCGGCATCGACTGGACGACCTCGTCAGCGACCTGCCTCTCCCTCCTGATCTCCTCCTCCACCGCCTTGATGGCCTCCTCTCTCCTGGAAAACACACACACACACACATTCATTTATTTGTTTTTACTTATTTATTTCAGCTTCATGTGAAACACGTGGAGAAGAGAAGAGAAGAGAAGAGAAGAGAAGAGAAGAGAAGAGAAGAGAAGAGAAGAGAAGAGAAGAGAAGAGAAGAGAAGAGAAGAGAAGAGAAGAGAAGAGAAGAGAAGAGAAGAGAAGAGAAGAGAAGAGAAGAGAAGAGAAGAGAAGCGTGACGAAAGATCTCGGAGCAGATTGGAGCCCCGAGCTGCAGGTGTGATGATTAGATTAGATACGACAGGTCGACAGATGAAGGAGGGAGACAAGGATCACCTGCAACCCTCTGATACAACCCCCCCCCTTCCCTTCCCTCCCTCCCCCTCAGTCTCTCACTCCTCTCTTCCTGGTTATGAATCCTGTGCAAGAAGCAGTTCCAACTTCAAGACAGTAATAAAATAAAACCCCCACAGTGAGACGGAGAGGAGGACGAGGTCGTGAGTTCAGACTTGAGGAATCATAAATAGTTGCCGAGCAGGAACAGCGTGTCGGGACGTCACTTTTACGACGGGAACGAAGGTCGGAGCGGCGCCGCTGCGTCAGGACTCAGGTGACTGAAAGTTCATCTCTGTTCCCCGTTGAAGTGAGAAGGTAAGCGTCTTCACTTTCTATCGATATTTATATTAAAATGTAAATGTGACTGATACAGAAACATGTCCATCTGATCCAGGACGGACACGACTTTGTCTTAACGTCTATTATCATGTTTTTGTGACAATGATTAACAGACTAGTGTCCAGAATGTGCATGGTGGAGCTCTACTGTATATACCATAAATACAGATATGTGAAGAAATATCAAGGGCTACTTTTCTTGCAGATGTTTCTTAATACTTTACGCTCTAAAATGATAATAAATAGTCTCTAACATCTCTTCACTGTTTGTTTCTGATGGCAGCAGCATGATGTGGAGGTGGCAGCAGCTTCTCCTGCTGCTCTGTCTGACTGCAGCGGTACTCACGGACAAACCGGGAGACACGGCGGAGGCTGTGGACGGGCTGTCGTCTGTATGTGCATGTCTAAACTTTAAAGGGATAGTTCATCCAAAATTCAAATTTCATTTTCAACTCATTATCTAGTCCTTCGTGCCTTCTCTGAGTTATGGAGGGGGTTTGGGTGAACTATCCCTTTACCACTGTGGTATCAGTCCTGTCCTCTAACTAACTAACTGTCTGTATCTGTGGTAATAAAAAATACATGTCCATTGGTCCAGCAGCAGCAGCAGCAGCAGCAGCAGCAGCAGCAGCAGCAGCAGCAGCAGCAGCAGCAGCAGCAGGTGGAGAACAGGACCGACGTGTCTCTGCAGGAGTTTCCTCTCAGCGACAACAGCTCCTTTGTTGCTAAACTGGTGGTTGACGGGAGAGTGATCGTTCTGACGGATGGAAACCGTCAGGCCCTGGCCCGACACCCTGAGCTGCAGGAGCTGCACCTGGATGGAAATCAGGTGACTGAAGTACCGGCTCGGTTCTTCTCCGTGGTCCCACGGCTCCGGGTGCTGTCTCTGTCCAGGAACAACATCAGCAGGTGAATAATGAGATGCTCACAAACATGGGTGTGATGTCAGCGCCGTTCCAGAGGTGACATGTTAGAGTAAAGAACGCAACTGAACCCAGATCTGTGTGTGTCTGTGCCGCTACAGCCTGGACCCCGAGGCTTTCCAGGGCCTGGAC
Organism: Decapterus maruadsi; assembly: GCA_030347415.2. NCBI lineage: Eukaryota > Metazoa > Chordata > Actinopteri > Carangiformes > Carangidae > Decapterus > Decapterus maruadsi. The sequence continues at coordinate 1,645,449 of CM064890.1, forward strand.
GTCCTCACAGAGCTGGACTTGTCCCACAACCTGCTGACGCGTCTTCCTACGCAGCTGCTCAGTGGCTTCAAGAACCTGCAGGTAAAAACTGTTTCCCTCTGTCGTACCATCGAGATCTGAACGATACAACGACTAAACCCGTTGCGTTATCACCGATCTGATCCTGTCTCGTCCAATCAGGTGCTGAAGCTGGAGGGAAACCCCTGGAACTGCTCCTGTTCCCTGCTGAGCAGCATCAGAGAGATCGCCGCCGCAAATGTCACTATTGGTAAAAACTGTTTGATCATTTAAAGTCACAGCTGAAAAAAAAAAATACAAGATCTAACTTTGGGAAACAAAAAACAACAAAAACAATGATTTTTAAAGGGATACTTCACCCAAAATCGACAATTCACCAAATTTCTACTCTACTAGAAAATTGGTGAATTATTGATTTTGGGTGAAGTATCCCTTTAATTGAAGCTCACATTCAACTGCATGAAAATTAAAATTGTCTGTCTGGACAGGGGCGACACCGGCCAGCTGTGCTTCTCCAGAAGATAAGGATGGAGTAGAACTTCAAGAAGCTGTAGCTTCGTGTTACACATCACCATCACCATCACCATCACAACCCCCCACTACAGACCCACAAACAACAACAACAACAACAACAACAACAGCAGCCACTTGGAGTTCATCTACTGTGCTGGAGACCACGCTGTCTGGGTCCAACCGGGACCAGACCATCAGCTCAGGTCAGACCCGTTCCCGCCCCTTTGCAACCCTAATGTGAACAAATAGATCCTGACAACAGTAACCACGGTGCTCTCCTCTCCTCCCCAGGCCGGACCCCCGTGCTCGGCAACACCTGGAAGTTCACGGCCTGTGTCGTAGCCCTGGCAACAGTCACCTCCATGCTCATTATGGGGGCGGTGAAGGGCCCGTCCTGGTACAAGCAGTTCCACAACTACCGGCATCGACGGCTGGACCACGAGGAGGAGGGGGCGGGGGAGGGGGAGGACGTCGTGTCCACCGTCTTCTCAGGGACGTACGTCCAGCATCAGACATTCATCTTTGAAGAAGAGGAGGACGGGCAGATAGAGATGGAGGAGGAGGAGGAGGAGGAGGATGAAGATGGGTATTTTGAGGATCCATATATCAAGAGGGACGAGTGAGACTGAAACGACCTCCTGTCACTGGTGTCACACCTGAACAACAGGTGTTTAAAGGGATAGTTCAACATTTAAGCAAATTGGCCCGTTGCCATAATCCCTATAGTCATAGCAGTAGGTTCATTACCTTTAATTGTCAGTGCAAGCTAATTTTAGAACGGCGGAGCAGAGCCGTGAGCTGCTCAGAGCTACGCTACGGAGGCTCATGGGATTTCTAGAGACAAATGCAGAGACTGCTTGATGAAAAACTGCCCCTGACGGAAATGCGCATCAGCAGTTTCTAAAACAGCTCTGTGTGGTAACGTTGTGTTATTATCTCATAGCGTGGTGAATGTGCAGGTCACAACTTGTCCACCAGAGCGTTGTGGAGTTGTTGGGTTGTGTATTTGATGACTTTGATGAGGGAAACCAAGAAAAAGCCTCCCGCTCTGAGCAGCTCAACCGTTCTAAAAATAGCTTGCACTGACAATTAAAGGTAACAAACCTACTGCTCTGACTATAGGGATTATGGTGATGGGCCAGTTTGCCAAGATGTTGAACTATCCCTTTAACTGAGGGCTGTTGAAAATGTACAAATTTGTTTATTTGACTCTTTAGCAGGGCTAAATATCATCAACCCAGTTAGAGTTAAGTTTGTTGTGGTGTTGGTGCTGAGTTCACGTTCCTCTCCAGCATCACATCTCTGCCACAGAAGTAAAAACAACTCACAGAGGTGTGTCTTCATTCTGGTCCACACCCTGGGTTTATGCACACAGGACGGTGCTTTTCTGCAACGATTTATAGTGACAGAAGAATTAAATATTGTGCACAAGATTTTTTTTTAGATATGTAAATATTTAGAATAATAATACTTGATCAAATTGATTGGAAATATTCACATCCTCCTCTCTGGGACAGTGTGTTCAGTCAGAGTGGATTAGCTGCTGCATCAACTAAAGCAGAGATTTACAGGAGAGACGTGTTGTGTCAGCATCTTAATAAAAACCTCAGGTCATGTGTTACTGCAGCAGAAACCTCAGCACAATGATCCAAACACAATCCCACTCACTGTGTTTATAAGGACACGCAGTAATAATCATGATTAAACTTTTTAATAACACTCACTCCCTCCGCTCAGTGAAGATGCTGTCGATGCTTTCAGCCTCTCTGTCGTTCTGCGCTTTCAGCTGGGAGGGAACAGAGAAAGACTTGTTAATTACATTCACTAAAAACGTGGCGCAGATTTAAAGTTTCACATTTCTATGTTTGGTCGTGTGAACTCGTTATGATTCATTCTTTTTTTCCCAGCTGCAGTGAAATCTTATCTGCACTTTTAAATTTGTGTTTGTGTTCAGGAAGTAGCAGCAACGTTCAGACTGTGTTCAGGAAGTTGTGGATTCACCTGTTGCCATTTTACTTTTACTTTTACTTTAAATAAAGGTTTGTTTATTTTAAAGCAGCCTCTTTATGTTTCCATGTCATCAGGTCTGATATCCCTCATGCAGATGAGGATGATGTCATAATCGACCGGTGCTTAACTATAACAGAAAGTACTCACAAAGTTGTAGTCGTTGATCATTTCCTCCATCTCTGTGTTGGTGTTGAGCTTGTCCACCAGCTGGAAATACAAATATAGATTACGCAGGGAACTTAAACCTCTGGAATAAATTTGTAACACTAAACAGATTTCACAAGAGCGGTTCACTGAAAATACTGTTTGTGATTACCATGTTGTAGTCGGCCAGCTGCCCTTGTAGATCCTTGATCTCTGCAGCCAGACCTTCAGCTCTAAAGGCGAAGAGAGAAGAAGAAATGTTTGGTTCCAGCCTGTCTGTTGTTAAATTATTAAAGAAAAATGTTCGGTATCAAGATAAAAAAAACAACCAGTAAAAACACCACTCACCTCTTCTCATAGGAGAGATACACCGAGTTCTCCTGGTTGTAATTGTCGATCTCTTTGTGCAGTTTGCCCGTCTCTGTGGTCAACTCGTTGATCTTACTCCTGTAACAAAAACAACAATAACATTCACTTTTAATGTTTTAAGTTGAATAGATCATTACAGAATAATACACTTTACATATATGTATCACCGTTTAAAGTTGTACCACTCGTTCTTTACCTGAGAAGGCCCAAATAGTAGGATTTATCCAGAATTTGTCTCTGGGGTCCTGAAGAGAGAGGCAGGCTGTTGGAAGCTCTCACATAAATAAATTAAATCTCTCCATAAGTTTAAACATCAATGATTCACTTCTGACCCACCTTTCATTCCCGTCTTCATCCCACTGAGCCCCTGCTGGGTCACAGGCCTGTCCGTCACTTTGATCGGTGCCGTCAGGACTCCAGGGGCGGCCCCGGGGATCCCGCCCCTCATACCGGGATGACCACTGGTACCTGGAACCATCTGAGGACGAAGCAATGCAACAACTTATGGGTATCCATGTACAAATAACTTCCTTAAATGTACACTAAACCCAGACTACAGCTGACTCACCCCGGTAGCGACCCGTATGGCTGTAGGAGGGGGTCTGATGGCTGTTGGGGGTCTTCCAGCACCGGGGACCACAGACCCACTGCGGCTCATGGGGCGGCCCATGCCGGAGGGAGGCCGCTGGCCCGACATGACGCCTGAAACATGGTAAAAATGTGGACACGGACATTAATAGCAGCTGCTGCTGGGTGCAAAGTAATCCACATTACTCATCAACCTACTGATGAGGACACTGCACAGGCACATTTAGCTTCACTTATTCAAGAAGAGCACAGACTCCATCTCTGTGCCACGTGGAGGATGATTTTAAAGCCATGCATCGTCACCTGTTTCAGTACTGAATGATGAGTTATTAACACAAGCTTGTGGGGAACAAACCAGTCACACAATAACTATATTTGCAGCAGTGATTCAAAGTCAGAGAACTTGAAACACACACGCGCACACACACTTCCTTCACGTCATTGCTCACTAACTTAACTCTGCACGTGTTTAACCTTTTATCTGTTATTTGCACACTTGAGTTTTTGTTACTGATCTTGATATTTGACTTTCGGCACTTTGTATTTGTTAGAACTGTAGTCTAAAACTCTTATTTTGAAAGGACGAAGACAGGCGACATGAACAACAACAGCTGAACTATCACTTATAACATTTCCCGTCAGCTTGACGAGCCTAACGTTACAGTATCAAATATACAAAGAAAGTGATGCATGCAATTAATGCGTTAACACTATATGAATCTTTAAGTTAGGACAAGGTTATCGTTTCCTCCCGTACACTTTGTAAACACCATCTATCAACAGAGAAATGTTTTTAAACGTGTAGTGGCTGTTAGCCACCTAGCTTAGCATTAGCTTCCTTTGGTATAGCTGGGCCGTGGCGAAGCTAATTAGCACAGGCGCTGCTAATCTTTACACTCGTCGTTCTCATCGACGGTATAAACCTCAAACATTTACACCCAACGCTGTCGTGTGGTTCGTTTACCTGAGAAGGGAAACTGAGAGCTAACTAAAGGTGATGCGGTCAGTAAACAGCCGCTGAGCTGCTGCTGCTGCTGGTTGATGGTAACGTTGACTGTAACCCCAGCAACCGTCTTCTTCGCTTGACGTAATGCGGAGCGTGATGAGTGAGTGCGCTCCCGCTTCCGCCCCCTACCGCTCAGCAGAGGGCGGTGCAAACCAAAGAACAGTGTCATCAGAAATCAAACACAGGCCATGTTGACTGTGTTTAGTTTAATTTAGTTTTTATTTGCACATTATAACCTGCATAAACAATGAAAATAGTAAAATTAAACGTTGTAGGTAGAAGCCAAAAAAGGCTTGTAAAAAATACCTCCCCTATGTAAAAACAACAACAACAACAACAACAACAACAACAACAGTGGTCTAAAGAGTAAAAATATATATTGCTGCTCTGTGACATAATGATCATTTGTGAACCTACTTCAGTTTGTGCCATGTGTCTTCAGCATGTGCTCTTCTGTTCTGATGCATGATTTACATGTAAGAAGTAGTAGCTTCCTGACACATACTTCATTGTGTCTTGTTTTTTAGTTTAATATTTGCTATTGGTTATACTGATATAACATTAATTAAACAGCAGGAATCTGTACTTTGTGGTCTTATTGACCTCCAGTTTATTTCAGGTCAAAAGTAACATGATGCAACGAGGAGTATGAAAAAGGGTAGTTGATGCTTTCTTGCTGACTTCTGCACTGATACTGTATATGTAGAAAGCCTCCCATTCAAAATATTGGGAAATAGAAATAACCTTTATGTTACGGTGCCAGGCTCGCCTCGGCTCTTACTAACCCAAAACCCCCTCCCAAAGGCTAACCCAGCACCTAACGTCAGACCTACCAGTCCCTGCGTGATGCATTAACGTGTAGGTGAGTCCTGTTTCCCTGGGTGAGTGCAAAAGTTTCTACCTGGAGGGGGAAACGTGTGTGTGTGGGAACTCACCCAGGTGGACGGTGCGCGCCCTGTTGCCGTCTCCTTTGACTTTGTTTTCACGGCCAGCCCGCTCTTGGTTTAGTTGGTTTAAGTTCATTAAGTGTGGGACAAAAGAAAAACAAACGGTGGTGTGGTGGATGTCGCGTCAGTCTCTCAGTCTCCGGTGCGTCGTGAGACACCTGCTCCCTGTGGCGTCTTCCTCGTGGGCCTCTCGCCGTCTTCCTGCTTCCGGCCCAAATTCCTGACTCCCCGCCCAGGTGCGGCTGCCACCAATTTTGAGAATCCCCAACACCACGCCCCCTCCTAAACGTGTATGTCAGTGAGTCCCTAGCAACCACTCTATTCTACACCCCACCAGACTGACTCATAACATCCCTCCCCCCATAAAGAAAAAAAAAAGAAAAAGAAAAGTAACACCCACACTATGATTAGTATTTTTTTTTTTTTTTTTTTTTTTTTTTTAACAATTTTTCCCTTTTTCATAAAATCTCCACACCACCATTCACAAATATATAATTAAGTACACAAACATTTTTCACGGCAGATCGACTACTTTTTCAAAATCTGCCAATCTATCAGGTTACAAACACATCCTCTACTTTGAGAAGGAAAACCTGAAAGTACTGACCAAAACAGGAACTAACTACTGGGCCTTCAGGTGGGCTCCCCCACGGGCATACGAGACAGTGCATCGGCCAAAACATTATTCTTCCCTGCCACATGCTGAACCACCAGGCTGTAAGGCTGTAGCACCAAAGCCCACCGAAACACTCTCTGGTTTGATGTTTTGAACTTGGCTAGGAAAGTCAACGGATTATGATCTGTATACACAATGACCTCCCGGCCTGAATGAGATACATAGACTTCGAAATGCTTAATAGCCAAGACAAGACCCAGAGCCTCCTTCTCGATTGTGGAATAAGCCCTCTGATGTTTATTAAGCTTTTTCGAATAGTACGCAACTGGCCTGTCCAGACCAGCAGTGTCCACCTGCAAGAGCACTGCTCCCACACCAATATCACATGCATCCACAGCAAGTTTGAATGGTGCTTCAAAATTAGGTGCCAGCAACACCGGTTCACAGGCTAATATAGCCTTCACACTGGCAAAAGCCTGCTCACAAGCTTCTGTCCACACAAACTTTACATCTTTCTTCAGAAGGTTTGTTAACGGCTCAGTAACGGCAGCAAAATTCGGCACAAATCGCCTGTAGAAACCACACATGCCCAACACCCTCATGACTTCTCGCCTACTCTTTGGTGGGGGAAGATCAAGAATGGCCTCCACCTTTGCACGTCTAGGCATCACCTTTCCCTGGCCCACATGATGCCCAAGGTAAGTCACCTGACCCTTTCCAAACTCGCACTTAGGTAAGTTCACAACCAGCCCGGCCTCCTGCAGCCTTTCAAAGAGCAGGCGCAGTGAGGTGAGATGTTCCTGCCACGAGCTGCTATGAACCACAACATCATCAATGTAGGTCACGACTGAGTTCAACCCATGTGTAACGGCGTTCATTAATCGCTGAAAGGTAGCGGGTGCATTTTTCATGCCAAAGGGAAGCACATTACATACATACAAACCATCAGGAGTTACAAAGGCCGAAACCTCCTTAGCCCTTTGAGTTAGCGGCACCTGCCAGTAGCCTTTCAATAAGTCTAGTTTCGACACAACTTCAGCCCTGCCTATTCGGTCGATACAATCTTCCAGTCGAGGAATTGGAAAAGCATCAGCTTTGGTCACCTGATTTACCTTCCGATAATCAATACATGGTCTCACAGTGTTATCTGGCTTGGGAACTAGCACTACCGGAGAGCTCCACTCACTCTGCCCATGCTCCACTGCCCCAATCTGCAGCATGTAGCCCAACTCTTCCCTCAGACTGTCAAGCTTGGAAGGAGCCAGCCTATATGGATGTTGTTTTATTGGCACAGAATCGCCTACATCTACATCATGAGCAGTTAAGGTTGTACGACCTGGGACATCCTGGAAAAGGGACGAAAACTCAGCTATCAGAGCTTTAAAATCAGACTGCCACTCTGACGGTAAGTGCCCCAGCTGAGCATCAAGAGATCTCAAAGCCTCAGAGTTTCCCAACCTGAACCCAACAGTGTCAACTTCTCCACTGACATCCTCCTCTGTCACTCTCCCCATAGCCACACAGGCAACAGCTGGCTCACGTAAACGAGTCTGGTACAGTTTTAACAGGTTAATGTGGCATAATCTGGTTTTACGTCTACCCTCAGGTGTGCTAATCACATAATTTTTGTCGCCTACCTTTTTCATAACAGTATACGGACCACAAAATGATGCACTCAGACCCGACATTCGCTGTGGAACTAGAGCAAGGACTTGGTCCCCAACAGCAAAATGGCGATCAACAGCCTTCCGGTCAAACTGAGCTTTCATATGGTTCTGGGCTTTCAGGAGATTTTCCTTTGCCACCTGACACGCAGCCCACAAGCGGTCCTTAAACTCAGACACATACTGGAGCACAGTTGTCGCAGGCTCAGGTTGAAGCAGCTGTTCCTTTAATAACTTCAATGGACCTCTTACCTCATGACCGAACACCAACTCAAAGGGAGTAAAACCAGTGGCCTCACTCACAGAATCTCTCAAAGCAAAAAGCAGAAAAGGGAGTGCAACATCCCAATCTCCGGGAAACTGAGCACTGTAGGTTTTGATCATGGTTTTTAACGTCTGATGAGCCCGTTCAAGCACTCCTTGAGACTGGGGATGATAAGCAGAAGATACAACCTGAGAGATACCAAGCTCACTCATGACCTCTTGAAAAACACCAGACACAAAGTTAGTCCCCTGGTCATGCTGCACTTGTTTTGGTAACCCAAAGCGTGAAAAGAAACCCACTAAAGCTTCTATGATGGTTCTAGCCTTAATATTTCGAAGAGGGACGGCCTCTGGAAAACGGGTTGTCACATCCATGATGGTCAACAGGAACTCATTTCCTTTCTTAGTTTTAGGTAAGGGGCCAACACAGTCTATAACAACCTTTGAAAAGGGCTCTCCCACCACCGGCACAGGGGTCAGAGGAGCAGCAGGGACCTTCTGATTAGGTTTTCCAACCATCTGACAGGGATGACAGGAACGACAGAAAGCTACAACATCCCGGTGAAGCTTGGGCCAATAGAAGTGTCTCATAATCTTAGCCTGTGTTTTTCTAATGCCTAGGTGACCAGCTAATGGGGTCTCATGTGCTAGACGCAAAACATCCTCACGATAGCCCTGGGGCAACACTATCTGATGATGCACACTCCACTCATCAGTAGCAGGACGGGCCGGCGGTCTCCACTTTCTCATAAGCACATCCCCTTTAAAGTAAAAACCCTCCGCCATGTTTTCACTCTCCTCAGCTGTACAAGCGGCCTGCCTAAGGGGGCTGAGTGAGGGATCCTGTTTCTGAGCTGTAATCAGTGTTTCTCTGTTCAAAACTGGTAACTCACTCACCCCACACCACTTAGCAAAGGCAGTGTCTGCAAGGTCAACTGAGGGCAGGTCGCTTGCCCCTTTCGCCTCCACAACAGGTCCTTCAACCACTGCATCGTTGCCAGCGGTGGACTCTATGAGGGCTTGTGCTTGAGACCGGGTGACTACACAGACTGGGAAAGCCTCTGGATACTGTTCCTCTAACGCCTTGGTCTCAGCCACATCGCAGGGGGTTGGAGACAACAGGGGAGTCACCACTACCTGTTTGTGAGCCAAATCATTTCCCAGTAAGAAGGTCACCCCCCTCACTGGAAGTTCAGGAGCCACCGCCACTTTGGCATAACCAATGAAGATGTTGGTCCGTACAAAAACTCGATAGAGAGGAACAGCACTATATGCACCACCAAAACCTTTAATAGGCACAAATGTCCCCAATGCAGAGGTTTCAGGCAGATCAAGGGTACCTGCTACCATAACAGACTGACCTGAAGCTGTGTCTCGGAGAACAGTAACTGAAGCCTCAGTGCCCCCTTCTTCAACTGCGACCCTCCCACTAGACAGGAAACCATCAAACATCTCTAACTCAGCTGCTTCTACATGCCGGTGGGCTGGATCCAGGCTCATAAGGTTACAGGGCACTGAACGTCCAGGCTCCCTTCTCCAGCCATCTTTTCTCTGGAGGGCTGGACAACGCGACTTAATGTGACCAGGCTTACGACAATAATGACAAATGATCTCCCCCTGAAATGGAGAGGGCTTAGGTGGACGCCCACTAGTCTGGGAGTTTACAGAGGGGCGCCAACCCGCGCCAGTTTTGTCACCAGGACGCCTGTCAAGCTCCCCCGTCCTCTTACTTTGACAACTTGGTTTGTCATGCCACGAGTCCTTGTGAATGAGGACATAGTTGTCAGCAGCCTCAGCAGCCTTGCACACAGTTTTGGAATCAAGGTCATTCAGGTGGGTCTGCATGACTTTCGGCAAACTCTGCTTAAACTGTTCCAATATCATCAGCTCTCGCAACTCCTTGAAAGTGTACACTTCACTTGCTCTCATCCATTGGTCAAATGCTGCCTCCTGTTGACGGGCAAAGTCTAGGTAAGTCTGTCCTGCGCGTACTCTCTCAGTCCTAAATCGCTGCCTGTATGCTTCAGGAACTAACTCATAAGCTTTGAGCACTGTCTGTCGGACCACATCATAGCTGCCAATCTGAGCGAGGTCTAAAGCAACATAAGCTTCCTGAGCTTTTCCTGTCAGGGAGCCCTGAATGAGGGTCACCCACTCTTCCTTAGGCCACGCTCGCTGTATAGCTATTTTTTCAAACATTTCAAAAAAAAATTCCACCCTCTCGGGATCAAACCGTGGCACCAAAGAAAAACACTTACTCAAATCAAAAGCTTCTCTGTGCTCCTGACGTCTGTTGTCCAAAGAAAGTTTAGCTTTCTCCAAATTGAGTTTCATCCTCTCATGCTCCCTCTCTTTCTCTCTCTCCTGACGCTCAAGTTCCTTCTGCTGACGCTCAAATTCCTTTTGCAGTCGTTCACGCTCTTTATTCTCCTCCTCAGGATTGCAATTGACCAAAATGCACTGCAAAAGCTCGGGCTTCTTCGCCTCCTCCGAGGCCTCCAACTCCAAATACTCCATCAGTTGCCACAATTTAGGTTTATCAAGCTTGGCTAACCGAGTGCGCGTTACATCTGCTTCAAGAAATACTGCTGGCTCGAACTCCGCCATTTTTTTTTTAGCTACACAACAAAATATGGACGGCAAAACACCAAAACAATAATGCCTCCACTATAGACCAAACAGCAAAGCCCAAAAAGTCAGCACGCGGCTCTCCAAAACACAACACCAAAGCGCCACACGCGCCACAAAAGAGAGCAACAACCGGACGACGCGTCACGGTCACACTACAAACGCGCACGAGGCAACGCAGAGCCAACTATAAACCACAGGGGATCAATCAAAACATAGTGTCCACAACACACAAAATTTCCTCCGCGCGCGACACCAACCACGACACACGACGCAAACCACAACGCTTCATTCACAAAACCAACATGGACGCGCTAACGCTAACTGTCAACAATCCCGGACGAGCCCCCAATTGTTACGGTGCCAGGCTCGCCTCGGCTCTTACTAACCCAAAACCCCCTCCCAAAGGCTAACCCAGCACCTAACGTCAGACCTACCAGTCCCTGCGTGATGCATTAACGTGTAGGTGAGTCCTGTTTCCCTGGGTGAGTGCAAAAGTTTCTACCTGGAGGGGGAAACGTGTGTGTGTGGGAACTCACCCAGGTGGACGGTGCGCGCCCTGTTCGTGGGTCGGCTCCGGCCGTCTCCTTTGACTTTGTTTTCACGGCCAGCCCGCTCTTGGTTCAGTTGGTTTAAGTTCATTCATTAAGTGTGGGACAAAAGAAAAACAAATGGTGGTGTGGTGGAGGTCGCGCCAGTCTCCGGTGCGTCGGTGAGACACCTGCTCCCTGTGGCGTCTTCCTCGTGGCCTCTCGCCGTCTTCCTGCTTCCGGCCCCAGGTGCGGCTGCCACCAATTTTGAGAATCCCCAACACCACGCCCCCTCCTAACGTGTATGTCAGTGAGTCCCTAGCAACCACTCTATTCTACACCCCACCAGACTGACTCATAACATTTACAATAAGAAGTGTCACCAGCATATATCTATATTCCTGAGAAACAAGGTGTGGGCAAACACTTGCTTGGAGTTAAGCAATAATTGCACAAATAATTCCTGTTAAAGTAAAGACTGATTCACCGCGTAAGAATTGCAGCCTGTTGTGCAAAGAATAAATTCAGGCCCATTCGGCATCAAGAAGCATTCACTAATATAATCCATTGAGTTGAGGGGAATTTAAAGGTAAAATTATAATTTCATTACAAGCAACATAATTCACACATCTGAATATTAAGTTATACAGCAGTTCTTGGTTATAAGCTACATCACATGACCGTATACTGAATTACACAATTTGAAACAACAGCTTTTGAGAAGAGTTATTCATCAAGGATGAGCAACACTGACCGTATTTGTGTGTGGGTGCGGTTAGTTCCACCCACTATCAGATCCACCTTTCAGTCTCGTTGTTCAGTATAAATACAGAGATATTTAATAACCAAAACACAGACATCAGTAGGTTTGTTCATCACAGAAAACTGTGACAATGGCAGGGATTTGCAGAGTCGGAGGTCTCGGCGAGACTTTGGATGCTGATGAGGAGGTTCAGAGCATCTGTGACAGCGTGAGTAGAAACATGATTGTTGGGACTTTGCTTTTCATGCACAGTTAATGATGTGGCCTGTGTTTCATTTCTGATACTGATGTGACGTGTTTGTTTCACAGATGAAGCCCCACGCAGAGGCTAAAACAGGGAAGAACTATGAAGACTTCACAGCCAAGAGCTACAGATCACAGATAGTGGCCGGGACCAACTACTTCATCAAGGTGAATAGATTATCTATTCTTTTATTCATGATATGCTTTTTACATAAATGAAAAACAAAACAGTGAGACTGTCACCACTCTGTTTCCATCCAAGTGTCCTGTCCCTATCTATCCATGACTTTACATGTTGAGGAAGCTTGTAAGCTTGTAAAACTACATGTAGTTCAACCTGACAGTAGCTTTTCTTTTTTCTACCCCTGGAGAAATAAAACTACAGCTAATGCAAAGTAGCTTTAACTACTTCATTGTTTGTTTTGCCTCCTTGCAGGTCCAGGTGGGAGGAGATGAACATGTTCACCTATGTGTTTGGAGAAAGCTTTCTGGTGATGGGGGAGAGCTTGAGCTGACCAGTCTACAGGAAAACAAGGGCCCCCACGACCCCATTGAGTACTTCTAAAGGGATCAACTCATCCCATCGGTGCCTTTAGGCTCCTCTCTCCTCTCATCAACCAGGCCTTTTATAATGTTATACAATATAACGCCTGCTATGGAATAACATGGTGTAGCCTAATGTAAATCATGATCATGTTAGATTAGATAAACTTTATTGTCCCCAAAAGGTGAAATTTGTCTTGGGCAAAAGTGTGCATGAGTATACATGGAGTATAAATAATTACTATAATAAATCATAATTCCATGAATCTGAGTTGTTGTGGTTCTTGTCAGTGTTTTTTCTCTGATTTGTAAGCAGCAGCAGCAGCGCTCAGACAACCTCACTTTTTGCACACTTCAATGTCTATTCAACTGTAATATTAGTTGAATAGTGAAACACAGAAATGTTTATCATTGAGCTCAAACTAACTCTGCCATACACTATTTAGCTACACAATATAATAACGATGATAATAATTTTGTCGAAAAAGAGGACAAAGCTCTCAAGTTTAGAGTGAAGTGGCTCTTAAAAGAGCCGTTGTTGTTGTAGTTGAGGTCAGAGTTTAAGCTCTCTCTCCACGGATGCGGCGGGCCAGCTGGATGTCTTTGGGCATGATGGTGACCCTCTTGGCGTGGATGGCGCACAGGTTGGTGTCCTCGAACAGACCCACCAGGTAAGCCTCGCTGGCCTCCTGCAGAGCCATGACGGCCGAGCTCTGGAAGCGCAGGTCGGTCTTGAAGTCCTGAGCGATTTCACGCACCAGGCGCTGGAAGGGCAGCTTGCGGATCAGCAGCTCGGTGGATTTCTGGTAACGACGGATCTCACGGAGAGCCACGGTACCGGGCCTGTAACGGTGAGGCTTCTTGACGCCGCCGGTGGCCGGGGCGCTCTTACGGGCAGCCTTGGTGGCCAGCTGCTTCCTGGGGGCTTTGCCTCCGGTGGATTTACGAGCGGTCTGCTTGGTTCTTGCCATCTTACTAACTCTTTCTCGAAGTTGGAGAAAACTGTGATGAACCGCCGCAGCTCTCGGCTCTTAAAGCCCGGGACCGGCTGGGACTCAGTGACGCTGCCTGACGCCTGTGGCTCGTGATTGGTGAGGGGCTCCTGCTGGAGCTCAGCACCGCCCACAGGACCAACCCGCCGCCCGAGGCTCTGCAGCTCATTGGAGGAAAGAGCTTTGAAAAAGCCCGGTAAAGCCAGAGCAGGCAGCCCGCTGCTGGAGCCTCTCTCTGGTTGGTCCGGCACCAAGTGTCCCGCTCCTGCGCTCATATAAGACACAGTTGAGCTGTGGAGCCTCACATTTCTCTGTAGCCAGACTAAAGAGATCAATTAACCATGAGTGGAAGAGGAAAAACCGGTGGCAAGGCCAGAGCAAAGGCAAAGACCCGCTCCTCCCGTGCTGGGCTCCAGTTCCCCGTGGGTCGTGTCCACAGGCTGCTCCGCAAAGGAAACTACGCTGAGCGCGTGGGCGCCGGTGCTCCCGTCTACCTGGCGGCTGTGCTCGAGTACCTGACCGCTGAGATCCTCGAGTTGGCTGGAAACGCTGCCCGCGACAACAAGAAGACCAGGATCATCCCCCGTCACCTGCAGCTGGCCGTCCGCAACGACGAGGAGCTCAACAAGCTGCTGGGAGGAGTCACCATCGCCCAGGGTGGTGTGCTGCCCAACATCCAGGCTGTCCTTCTGCCCAAGAAGACCGAGAAGCCCGCCAAGGCCAAGTAAACAAAGTCTTACCTGGAGACCACAGCAACACAAAGGCTCTTTTAAGAGCCACACACTCAAACCTAAAAGAGCCAAATTTCTTCTGTTGAAAATTACACTGATTCACACAAAACTAAGAATCTCCATAAATAGGACATTTGAATCAACATATTTCTATATTTTACTATATGGCCCTTCATTGCACTTTAGTTGCAACCTTTTCTCATCAAAACACATACAGTACATAATTTATTACATCCAACATTGTGATGTGTTCAATAAGTGATTAAAAACTCCAACATATCATGCTGTCCTGTTAGATCACTGCACAATCTGGAGAAATAAACGGGGTAGTTGATAGAGTTCTTTACATCACATGCTGTTAAGTTGTGCATGTTAAAAGACCACAAACAATGAAAATAATGTGATACTCAGTACAGTTGTGCAGTTGTGCAATCTGTTCAAAAATTGAGAAGCAAAAAGTGTCTCAACTGTACTCAGTCATTGCATGGTTTGACTCTCCCTGTCCTGTGTAATAGCTGCAGACATTTCAAAACAAAGCACTGAATCTTCCACATCCACAAACCTGTGAGGAACAACCCTGTTGTCCTACATTTCAGTGTTTGCTACCAGGAATTCCTGATGCTCCATTATGCAAATTACTCATGGATGTTCTTATTACAGATCCATGATATTACTTTATAATTACTGTAGTGTTGATTGTTATGAAAACGTCACTGCCTTCATGTGAGCAGTAAAGAGTAAAGTTACAGGTAACTGTAGCGAAGCACATGTGTCCACTGCTAGGCTACTTCTAATTAAAGGAATAGTTCACTTATTTACTCACCCTCACGTCGACTAAGAGCTGGGAGAAGTTTAGAGTCCTCCATGGCTTCTCTGACAGGGGGTCTGGGCGTAGCAGTGCATGTCCATATGACGGTAGCAAATGGACACGGCGGTCTTCGTCACAAAAAAACATCCAAAATACCTCCATGCTGCTTATATGTAATGTCCGTCTTGTATTGTAGCCCCGAAATGCAAAACTGTCCCGAAAAAATTAAATAAGTCCATATTTCAAGCTTGTTTGCCATAGATATATAGATATACACCATATACACCTGTAGCAACAGAAGCTCCTCTTCCTGGTCCAAATCTCCAAATCGCGAGATTTGCGTCGGTGTCATTGCGATTAACTGACGCCGACGCAAATCTCGCGAGACGGACCAGGAAGAGGAGCGTCCGCGGCAAACGAGCTTGAAATTTATTTTTAAAAAATTTCGGGACAATTTCGCACTTCAATACAAGACGGAAATTACATTAAAGCAGCATGGAGGTATTTGGATGTTTTGGGTGTTTTATTATTATATATTATATTATTATTATTTATTTATTTTTATTTGGTGTTTTTTTGTGATGAAGACCACCGGTGTCTATTTGTCAACCGTCACATGGACATGGACCGAGACCCCCTGAAGCCACGGAGGGCTCCAGAGTCGACGTGATGGTGAGTAAATATTAAAGTGAAATATCATTCTGGGGTGAACTATTATAAGTTAGAGACACAACAGCACAGGTAATAATTCAGTCAAAAGGAAACGGCTCTTTTAGAGAAGTGTGTGGCTCTTAAAAGAGCCTTTTGTTCATATTTAATGATCGATGAAAACAGCTCACTTCTTCTTGGGTGCTGCCTTCTTGACCTTAGGCTTGGCCACCTTCTTAGCGGGGGATTTCTTGGCAGCGGGGGCTTTCTTGGCCACCTTCTTGGGGCTCTTGGTTGCCTTCTTGGGGCTCTTAGCTGCCTTCTTGGGGGCAGCTGCTGGCTTCTTGGCCTTCTTGGGAGACTTCTTAGCCGCTGGCTTCTTGGCTGCCACCGCCTTCTTGGGCTTCTTGGCCGCTGCGGGTTTCTTTGCTGCGGGCTTCTTGGCTTTAGGAGCGGCTTTCTTGGCTGCGGGCTTCTTGGCTTTGGGCTCGGCCTTCTTGTTCATCTTGAACGAGCCGGACGCTCCGGTTCCCTTGGTCTGGACCAGAGTCCCCTTGGTCACCAGGCTCTTGATGGCGATTTTGACGCGGGACTTGTTCTTCTCCACATCGTATCCACCGGCGGCCAGAGCTTTCTTCAAAGCGGCCAAAGAGACGCCGCTGCGCTCCTTGGAGGCACCGACAGCCTTCACGATGAGCTCGCTGACGCTGGGACCGACCTTCTTGGGCCTGACGGTCTTCTTCTTGGCCGCTTTGGCCGGAGCGGCGGCTGGAGCTGGAGCAACTTCTGCCATTGTTTCTTCTTCTCTTGTCTAAACACGACGGACAACTGTGAGTGAGCGGAGTGTTGGAAATCTCGGAGCAGGAGGCGGTACTTAAACACACCATGAGAACCGTGGAGACTCAGCCCAGCCGTGGCTCCTCTGTGCAGCCTCGACACAGGGACACTTTGTGTTTTCTCGTCGCTCATAAAAGGGTTAAAAAACAATGTAAGAAAGTTACTAAAGGCTGCGAATGAACTGAGCTGATAGCGGACTTTATTCTCTTCATATTGAAGTCACGAGGAGCTCTGATTGTCTCTGGGTTTTGTTTGTGGAGCCTCTAAACCTCAGCTGATCACCGTGTCGGGCACCGTCGTTCAACGACTTTCCCCACTTCTAAATCTTCTAAAACCATATAAAATGCACCGTAATTGTACCAAAACTAGTTTTCTAGCAAGTCAACATGTTTATTTAGAGATCCTGATTAAAAACTACCGGCTGTTGATGATCAGTTTGTCAGAAATTCAACTTATTCTCCTATCAGCAAACACACTATGTATGTCAGCCAAAACAAAGGACTGGGTGTCCAGGTTTTCTAACACTTCAATTAAATGCTGAAAATGGTTTAAATGGATAAAAAATAACCCACTAAGCTAAACCTTACACTGTTTATGCTTTCCACAAATCAAAAACATAATGCCTTATTCCAGTCTAGTGATCTGCAACATATTGATTGTCAGGGCTGAACAATGGATTGGGTCAGTTCACTATTGGATCTACATGTTGTTGCAGTAGTAACAGTGTGTAAAGTGGAACCAATAACTGTTTACTCATCTGAAAACATGTCAAGAGGAAAAAAAGAGTTAACAATAAATAACAGTAATATTGCATTCCCCTTAAAACGGCCCTCACTGTGATCTGTTGGAGTGGGTTAGGGTAATTGAAATACATTTAATAAGTCGTGGCTTGTATTTTGATGATCTTCTCTGGTAATGCTCTGCAAAGTTTGGCCTTTTAAGCTGTAGCAGTTTAGTTTCAAAAAGCTTCCTGTTAGTTGAGTCATATTCATTAGATATATTTAGTACCAGTTAAATGAGAATATGCAGACAGAAAAGCATCTGTGATGATTTGGTGTCGAAATCAAATGAACTCAATCACTCTCCAAAGGCATTTTTTCCCCATCACACATTTTTACAAGTCCTCTTACTAGCACTGTAAAAGGAATGTAACAGTGTATGTTTTTATATACAATTTAGTATTTATTCTAATAGTTATTATTATTTATGTGTTTGAATCTGCCACTCTGAAATAATGCAGTAATTCAAGCAAAAGGAGCCCCAGCCAAGTAAGTGCATGGACATACAGAAGACCAACAATTCACACAGATATTTTTGAGATAGGCCTACTGAATTTGAGGTTTTCTTTAAATATAAAAGATAATCATTACAATTAAATGAAAAATACATGGAATACTTGAGTCTGTGTTATGGATCTATGTCAGGTATTACTTTCACATTTTGAACTGTTGAATGACTTATGATATTCTAATTTATTGAAATGCACTTGTATAGTTTCTTGTTAGTTGTTTTTTAACTCTTGGACAATGATTTTAAAGGAATGAAGCGGACAGTTTTAATGGTAAATGTTTATGAAAATACTGTATTATTGTTATTCATGGTTAGTTTAGTGATAGTGAATATATTTACTGATTAGATTCGTTTACAGTTTTGATGTTGGCAACATTATAACTGGAAGAAACAGCTTCCAACACACAAGGCCTCATCAATCAGGCTACACAAGAACCATGTTTAACAGAGGACCACAACAAGCAACTCCCCACACTTACATAGCAAGTCTGAAATATTCATTGGCTTCATTGTTGCTCTGGTGATAACTACAGTAGTGCAGGTCACTTTAACTGATATGTAGCAAACCACTTTTTGGTTTAATGATTGCCGTTTCATTTTTTGTCCACAAGAGGGCAGCCTGCTACTGTTAAAACAGTTAAATAGGTTAAAATCTTAAAAACCACTAGTTAAGCTACTTTCAATAAATTTTTTACGTGATTCGAGTGTATGGAAATATGGTTGATGATTTGGGTTTATCATAGGAAAATGTAATGTATGTGTTTTATACGTATATTACCCGTTTTGAAGGTTATATTTGTAGGCTAATGAGCTTTTATTTTGAAGACCGCTAACCACTTCCTGGCGGCATTGTGTCTTCCGGTATAAACAAAGAAACGGTATGAATTTGAGCTGACGGTAAAAGTTAAAAGTTTTAAAAGTTTTTTTTAAAAGGAAATAAGGCGATAAAGCAACGGTAACTCAAGAATACAACACCAAAGGCTGTATTAGCAACCCGCCGAGGAGGTATAAGGTTAGCGTGTGTAACGGTCATATTTACGTTAGGCTAACGTTACTATGCTAAAGCGAAGCTAACTCTCGCTCACCTGCGGTGAAGCTACAGTGCAGAGTGGAAACATGAAGGTAATTGTACTTTTCGTGGTTTTCTTCAGGTCTCACGTTGGTTTTCATGAAGCTGGTTTACGAGGACAGTTCTGAGAAAATCGTCAGTGGGGTCCACCACCTGTCTGAAGGTAGGCTATGCTACACGATACACCTGAGTGGTTCATTATGGTTTCACTTGTATGCAACTCGTCAGAAAAATGTTTGTGATTAATCACATGGATAGTTTGCACTATCAGCGAGGAAAGGATGAAGGGGCCTACCGTTGTTCATTCTGTACTTTTACTAATATTGTATGATGTGTGACATGGAGCTGTGTTAAATATACTATTAATAAAATCTGTATTCTCTGCAAAGAGGGGAAGAAGAATTGACTGTCCTACATTACCTGAACATGGTGCCAGAATGAAAAAGGGTGTCATGTTATGTTTGAAGGCATGTAGCTTTAAAAAAAAAAAAAAAACTATTCCAGTTTAATTCAGACTTAAAATGATTTTAAAACATATTGGGGCGAGTTATAGTTATGGGTCTACTGGAGCATCTACCAAAAATCTACATTACATGAATTCACCTTAGTCTACTTACAGTTGTGTTTCCCCAAGTATATTTGTTAAGAGATCAATTGCACTTTTAGATGTTGTGTGTGGCTCTTAAAAGAGCCTTTGTGTTGGGTTAGGACAGCAGCTGTTTACTTGGAGCTGGTGTACTTGGTGACGGCCTTGGTGCCCTCGGACACGGCGTGCTTGGCCAGCTCTCCGGGCAGCAGCAGGCGGACGGCGGTCTGGATCTCCCTGGACGTGATGGTGGATCTCTTGTTGTAGTGAGCCAGACGAGAGGCCTCGGCGGCGATGCGCTCGAAGATGTCGCTGACAAACGAGTTCATGATGCTCATGGCCTTGGAGGAGATGCCGGTGTCGGGGTGCACCTGCTTCAGCACCTTGTACACGTAGATGGCGTAGCTCTCCTTCCTGGTCTTTCTCCTCTTCTTGCCGCCCTTACCGGCGGTCTTGGTGACGGCTTTCTTGGAGCCCTTCTTGGGCGCGGACTTTGCGGGTTCAGGCATTTTCAGTAATGATCAGAGACCACTGAATGCCTGTGGAGGCGAGTGCTACGTATTTATGAAGCGTCCATGCAAATGAGGCTGTGTGATCCCCCTTCTGTGATTGGTTGAAGCTCCCAGTAGGATTTGCATAGACGCACGTCGCAGCCTGTAGTGAAATATTGAATTGAGAAATATATATATTTTTTCTAATCTGAAGGAGCAAATGAAAGCAAATAACAATAATAATAATAAAAAAACAGAAACCTGGAACTTTCTGGGCATTTAAGACACTATAATAAAGATATGGGAGGAGGCTGGGTGTTTAACTTGAGTTCACAACAATATCTGAGCAAAAAGAGATGACAGTATTTAAACTTAAAAAAAAGGAAACAGTAATCTTGTGACTGATTAGTGTTTTGGTAGGTTATGTTTATTCATCTCAACGTTATCATTAACTCACTGGGATTTGGTGTTGGTCGGGGTTAACCATGATTAGAAGTTTTAGATCTCTTTATGCTGTACATGCTGGGACCAGATATAGGGAAATGTAGCTTATTGTGAATTGTATCATGGAGGCCTATGCTATTAGTAGAACAGCCATTATAATAATGTAACAAAACAACGTCATGAGAAAATGACCTTGTTCAGATTGAGTGTTTGGCTGCGGTAATTCTCACACATAGATTGCTTTATTTGTACCCACAGGTAAATTAGGCTCACAGTGTGAACCATTCATACAAAACAATACAATAAATAAGCAACAGTAAAGATACATACACCGCACATCATTATACCCATCATGATTTGATTTATTGTCTGCCCCAAAGGGTGGCAGAAATTTGTCTTTGACAGGGCTCATCACTTACACTCAGTAAAAAAATAAAAACACAATAAGAAAATAAAAAAGCACAATAGCAGCAAGTCATTTGGGTTATTTAGGTTTAAGTTCTTCTACTGTTGAGGGCTGTGACTGCAGATGGGATGAATGATTTTTTGTGGGTTGTTTTTCTGGCCAGGGGGACTTTGTACCTCCTGCCTGAGGGGAGGAGGGATGTGAGGGTTCCTCTGATCAGGATGGCTTTCCTGATCACAGAACGCTCATACGGATGGGACAGTGGGGTTTGTGGTGAACAGATTACTTTGCTGGCTTCTTCATTCTATGCAGCCTCTAAGTGCATGTAACGTGGCTACCCTGCACAGCAGGGATGCATAAATGGCACACAAGTGTGCAGCATAGGTGCATACGTGGCATACATCAAATCAACATCGTCATCATTCTTATTAGCTACATTAAAACGTTTCTTGTCAAGGTAACATTGTTGATGTTGTGTCTCATTCGGGTCTGAATCACGGAAAACACTGTGGAAGTGTTAGACATGATCAGTTGAACAGGAATATCTGAGCTCGTTCAGACCGAGTGTGTGGCTCTGAAAAGAGCCGTTGTGTTGTCTAGTTGTTGGTGGTTGTAGCTGTTTAACCTCCGAAGCCGTACAGAGTGCGACCCTGTCTCTTGAGAGCGTAGACCACGTCCATGGCGGTGACGGTCTTCCTCTTGGCGTGCTCGGTGTAGGTGACGGCGTCCCGGATGACGTTCTCCAGGAAGACCTTCAACACACCGCGGGTCTCCTCGTAGATGAGACCGGAGATACGCTTGACTCCGCCGCGGCGAGCCAGACGGCGGATGGCGGGCTTGGTGATGCCCTGGATGTTATCACGGAGGACTTTACGGTGACGCTTGGCGCCTCCTTTACCGAGTCCCTTTCCTCCTTTTCCGCGGCCACTCATTTTTACTGTTTGGTAGAAAACTACTTAACTGGTTCAGCTGCAGGACGTCTGCCCTTTTATACCCACTGTTGGGGGTGGAGCCTGGTGAGTGGGAGGAGCAGGACTCTGGGGGGGGGTAGGAGGACGTGAGTGAACCAAGGGAGGGGGGGAGGGGGTAGCAAGAGAATAAAAGAAAATAAACTAAATAAAGTGTTCTTGTGTGTTTTATGTGTATATTATGCATTTACTTGTAGTGTTTAGTGATTTGAGTTGTTTTGTGTTACTCGGCCATGGAGGAAGGAGAGGGGGATGAATGACAGGGGGGTGTTGGTGATTCGTCTGGCTTCTTGGGTGGTTTCTATGGAGGGCAGGGTTGTTTGTTGCTGTGTTTAAATATCTGAGGGCTGTCGCATGGTGTCTTTGTCTGATGGTCTGTGTTCTGGTTATTCTGTGGATGTTGTTTGGAAGACGGTGAGCCAGCTTTAATGCTCCAGGCGGTGACGGAGTATTCAAACAGGGGTCAGATGTAGGATAATTAGACTTTGATTATTGTTGAGGGTGATGCGACATGCTTTCCAGCGGGCTTTGAGATGGTTCAATCTGATGTTTCCTTTTTGTTTCAGTTTTGTTGTGGATTTGGTCCAGGTCATGTTGCTTTGAAAAGTGATTCCAAGGGAAGTTGCTTCATGGCCGATGTGAATATGACTCATTGGGTTTTGACGGGGTTGAGTTTGATGCGCCACCAGGTTTCTATTTCTGTTATGCACTGTTGGAGTTTGTTGGCTGCTAATTGTGCAGATTTTGAATTTGACCAGTAGCAGAGAACAGCGCCAAACCCATTGATGTGACGAGGTTAAGGAACCACAAGCGCCACCTGTTGCTGTGACAGGAACACTGACAGGAACCACAACAACTCAGATTCCATGTTTCATCATCAATATTGTGATCAGATACCCTATGTTCTTTGTTAGAGATGTAAAACTTGCATCCTCATGGTTTGTGCATTTCAATTTCAGCTGTTATATTGCACTATATCGAACGCATGAGTGTTTGTGATGGTGGGCCTTTGATTCAGTGAAGTGCAGCCGTCGAGCTGCTGCAGAGTGATCAGATTACGTTGTGTGATTAATGGCAGAGCCACCAATTCAAACATGTCCAGTTCTAACTGAGTGGTATGCAGGGCTCGACTTGTCAGTGATGAAAAGTGTCTTAACAAACACTACAAAAGTCTTGAACCTGCTGCAAGATGGGTGTGATCCAGGTGTGCTTACTTTGAGCAAAGGGTTTGGCGTGTTTCACAACTTATTGCAAATCTGTCTTGAAGCTTCAGTTTGCATTCTCATCATTTTTCAATGCAGCTGTGTGACAGGCGTGCAAACTCATCATTGTCAAGTTGACCTCAGTTTGAAGAAGCAAATGAGTCAATTTCAACATTGTGTCTGAAAACGAAACAGACATACTACACTGTACATGTCCGTGACTTGTCATACATTCACTAAGCTGCCCTTTGTCACGTACACTCAGTATGTACATATGGTTTTCAACACTATTATATGGTTGTCAGCAGAGATTTATTAGGGTTGTGCCTTTTCCCCCTGACAGCTTGGTTGAAAAATCTTCTTTCATGAGCTACTGCTGCTACATGACCAGCTTTATGACATGGCTCCACATATCAGAGAACTTGATTTTACACAATGAGATAACTAAAAAAAAATCAGAGGCCAGAGTAGATCATAGATAGATAGATAGATAGAATATGCTTTCACCTTGTCATAATGCGAGTCAATGATGTCAATAAAGGATTTTTATTATTTCTTTTTCCTTTTTAAAAAATAATAATTTTGACACACTTCCATCATTATGATCTAAGTTACAGTTTGTTATTACATGTCAGCACTAGGTAACATTATTTGATATAAAAGGTCTGGACAATCTAATAATAACTGATGGGATGAGGGTGGATCCTGCAGGCACCGATGGGATGGTTTGACTTTGGATCCCTTTAGAAGAACTCAATTGGGTCGTGGTGGGCCTTGTCTTCCTGTAGACTGGTCAGCTCGAGCTCACCCCCGTTATGTGGAAGGTTTCTGAAAACACGGAGGTGAACGTGATCCTCTCCTCCCACATGGACCTGCAAGGAGGCAAAAAGTAGGAAGCTGTGACCACCTGATGAACGTGAGTCGCAATAATCACGTTACTTCCAGCTCTGTTTTTGCTAAAAACCCCCATATGCACCTGGCTGACATGGAAAAGTCTGGGCATTAATATGCAACAAAGTGATAAGAAATGGTATTAAAAATTTATGCTACATTTACTTCTAAACATGACATGTAGCTTCAGAATTTTCCAGAAAATAGACATGAATAGAATCTCCACCATCACAATTTAAAAATAATTTATAACTTACATATTGCAATGTATTCTTGTATGATTTAATAGGACCTGACTATTAAAGCCACCATCTTTTTCCCTCCCTCTCTTTTTTCTTGATAGACTCAATCCCAAATAGGTAACCTACATTAATCATCTATTATACGGACATTTGTGGTGACAGCGACCCAGGTTTGTGTCTTTTATAGTGATGGTAGTGAAAACAAAACATCCGTCACCTTGATGAAGAAGTTGGTCCCGGCCACAACCTGTGTTTTGTATTTCTTGGCTGTGAAAACTCCATAGTTCTTCCCCGTTTTCGCCTCCGCGTGGGGCTTCATCTGAAAACACAAACAAAACAAAACAAAGAAGCGTGACATCAGCATCAGAAATCACACACAGGCCACGTTGACTGCGCGTGAATAGTTTTCAGGATCATTTCTCTACTCACGCTGTCACAGATCTTCTGAACAGCTTCATCTGCATCCTTAACATCACCAACACCTCCGCACATCATTTTTGTCTGTTCTATGGTGGCAAACAACAACAAATGAACGAAGCCTCTGCTGTCTGTACAGTACGTGTGTCAGAGGCGCTCGCGGAAGTAAATCATATGACAGTGTGGACCGTACCATCTGGGTAGGAGGAGGAGGGGGGGACGGATTTTTAAGCGACTCCACAGGATGAATAAAACAACAAATCTCTGTGGTGTTAAATAACTTGAGTCATTAAAATGACATTTCTAAACCAAACAAGCTAACGTAGCAGGGGAAGAATACAGATGTAATATTTGGTGAGGTTTGTCCAGGTCGATCGCTCCGTACCGAGTGTGTTGGTCCGAGCCGAGGCGCGAGGCGTGGCAGGGCGGTAAAGTCAGCTGAGCGTGAGTCATCACCGACAACAGGGAAGTGACAACTGACAGTAGAACAAATGTATTAAGGGAACTCCCTGTAATACATCCACGCTGTTTAACAAGCAGTGACATGACAATAGACACGAGTGCTGCTCTGCTGATCGCTGCTGTTTCAGGGACCGAGGCTTTTTGCAACAGTGTCAGCTGAGAATAGAATTTGATGATAGCAAAACAAAAACCAACAAAAAAGGTTAAGTATTAGTCATCAGTCACATGTAGGACAGTCTGAAAACACCCTGTAGGCCCCAAACTTACCGTTCATTGTTAGAAAGTTATAAAGATTTTTGACAAATTCCACATTTAGCTGATTCACTCTTGGCTGTCATGCCTTTTCTTTGTGACAGTGAAATTAAACAATCAGGTGAGATTTTTACTGTAGCATAATATCTTTTCCGCTTCATCAGTAAATCAGTGAATATACAGAAAGCTGTGGATGTGATCTTATCTGAATCATTATGGATTATAGGGTAATGGCCACTCATTCATTATTATTAGGCCTATTCTTTATTCTGTTTTTGTTTCTCACTTGTATTTTGCTTGTGTCACTGTATATTTATTGTTGTCTGTGTTTTTATGTTCCCAAGAAGAGTTTAAATCGAACGCAACTGGACTTGATTTTGTCTGGGAAGACGTTTACCTCTCAAAAATTTCCACTGCAGGGGACAATAAAGGTTTTCTGATTCTGATTAAACCCACAAAACAATGATATGTGGTGGTGAAGTTACACAGCTAATTGACACACTACCATTATCATGGTCTATATAAAAGGCCAGGACAATTTAATGAGAACTGATGGGATGAGTGGTGAGTTGTGGCACAGCAGGAGGAATTTACATGCACAACAATTATCAAGATCTTAAAAGATTTTTCAGAGGGGGTGTAGCCCAAATTATATTGTGGTGAGGTGGCAGTTAAATACAGTTTATCATCATAGTGGCAGGAAAGATCATTAGGTATCAAATATTGTGTTGGTCAAGAATGCACAGAAACATCAGACACTCATGAAAAGATGCCCATCCGATTTTGTACTGGCCCATGCAAACACACACCCACACAGGTTTTGGCTATTCATTTTCTGCAGAACTCGTAACTAGCCTACTTCAATTACACACTACCTGTGTGTCCTGCACTGCCAGGGGTCTGAGAGAGGCTTCCTACCCACTACAAATCACTGCAAGCTTATGGCACACTACAAACACAGCACACTATCGCCCTCTACTGGAGACACTGCAACACTGCATCTATCTATCTATGATCTACTCTGGCCTCTGATTTTTTTTATTTGTCTTGTTGAGTAAAATCGAGTTCTCTGATATGTGGAGCCATGTTATAAAGCTGGTCATGTAGCAGCAGTGGCTCATGAAAGAAGATTTTTCAACCAAGCTGTCAGGGGGAAAAGGCACAACCCTGTTAAATCTCTGCTGACAACCATATAATAGTGTTGAAAACCATATGTACATATTGAGTGTACGTGACAAAGGGCAGCTTAGTGAATGTATGTGACAAGTCACGGTCATGTACAGTGTGTCTCTGTTTCGTTCTAATAAGTGTACACAATGTTGAAATTGATTAATTTGATAAGCTTACACGCCTGTCACACATCTGCATTGAAAAGTGATGAGAAAGTAAACTGAATCTTCAAGACAGATTTGCCATAAGTTGTGAAACATGCCAAACCCTTTGCTCACAACGAACCCCCCTCCTTTTAGTCGTAACGCTCAGAGACGTTATGGTCAGCTGTTAATGTAAACGGTAACCATTCAGGTTTATTATGTAGTTTTTGTATTTTACCAATAATATAAGGAGTTTTTTTTATAGCCTACAATGGTCGTCTTATGTGTCTTAAAATCCAGATTAGGTGTGTGATTCTTGGATATTAAAACAATTTCAATAATAACAATATTTTGAAAAAAAGATACATAGTTATTTGACAGTAATTAATAACGTAAAATGTTTATCGTTTAATTTTTAATTCCAATCAGCTTTCCTTAAGATGAAAATGGCTACCTGACAAGAAAAGTAACAGTGTGGTTCAACGTCAGAATATCACCAACCATTACTTTTCTTGTCAGGTACGTTCACATCTTAGTTACGGAGCAATACCAGAAGCCTTTGCATGCATGAATATATTGGTGTGACTTTTTAACCATTAACTACTCAATTCACTGCACTTTGGCATCCAAACCATCAGACAGCAAACAGTGGCCAACCGACCACGCTGCTCTTAGGAAAACTATCATTCACTCAGGAATTGATCAGGAATCATTTTGATCCTTATTGAGCTCCAATTGCTCCTAATTAAAATGTAGTTATTTTGAAATGTAGCCTATTCATATTTAATTTCAGTTAAAGTATAAAATCTTTATTTGTAAGACTATTATTATTTATAAATAGTAACTCTGATTTAGAGGAATCAGCTCTTAGAGGAATGTGCGTGGCTCTTAAAAGAGCCGTTTGATATTTTTTGAGGTGTCTGATGAACAGCTCACTTCTTCTTGGGTGCTGCCTTCTTCACCTTAGGCTTGGCCACCTTCTTAGCGGGGGATTTCTTGGCAGCGGGGGCTTTCTTGGCCACCTTCTTGGGGCTCTTGGTTGCCTTCTTGGGGCTCTTAGCTGCTTTCTTGGGGGCAGCTGCTGGCTTCTTAGCCTTCTTGGGAGACTTCTTAGCCGCTGGCTTCTTGGCTGCCACCGCCTTCTTGGGCTTCTTGGCCGCTGCGGGTTTCTTTGCTGCGGGTTTCTTGGCTTTAGGAGCGGCTTTCTTGGCTGCGGGCTTCTTGGCTTTGGGCTCGGCCTTCTTGTTCATCTTGAACGAGCCGGACGCTCCGGTTCCCTTGGTCTGGACCAGAGTCCCCTTGGTCACCAGGCTCTTGAGAGCGATTTTGACGCGGGACTTGTTCTTCTCCACATCGTAGCCACCGGCGGCCAGAGCTTTCTTCAGGGCAGCAGCGGACACGCCGCTGCGCTCCTTGGAGGCACCGACAGCCTTCACGATGAGCTCGCTGACGCTGGGACCGACCTTCTTGGGCCTGACGGTCTTCTTCTTGGCCGCTTTGGCCGGAGCGGCGGCTGGAGCTGGAGCAACTTCTGCCATTGTTTCTTCTTCTCTTGTCTAACACACGACGGACAACTGTGAGTGAGCGGACTGTTAGAAATCCTGGAGCAGGAGGCGGTACTTAAACACACCATGAGAACCGTGGAGACTCAGCCCAGCCGCGGCTCCTCTGTGCAGCCTCGACACAGGGACACTTTGTGTTTTCTCGTCGCTCATAAAAGGCTTAAAAAACAATGTAAGAAAGTTACTAAATGCTGCGAATGAACTGAGCTGATAGCGGACTTTATTCTCTTCATATTGAAGTCACGAGGAGCTCTGATTGTCTCTGGGTTTTGTTTGTGGAGCCTCTAAACCTCAGCTGATCACCTCGTCGAGCACCGCCGTTCAACGACTTTCCCCACTTCTATATCTTCTAAAACCATATAAAATGCACCACAATTGTACCAAAACTAGTTTTCTAGCAAGTCAACATGTTTATCTAGAGATCCTGATTAAAAACTACCTCCTGTTGATGATCAATTTGTAAGAAATTCAGCTTCATCTCCCAGCAGCAAACACACTGCTGATGGCTGAGGCTTATGGCACATTCAGCCAGACTCTTCCTTATGGAGGATGTTGGACTTTATTAAAACTATGTTCATCTTCCAAATGATTTCATACTCAGGTCTTTAATGAATCCAAGTGGATATTGATTTTAAAAAATATTGATAAAAACATTACTGGAAAGTAGCGTAGTACTTTGAGAACCATCCTTCCCCCGTCTGTTGCATATGGCTGTGGCAATAGGTGAAAAACAAACACCAGCAGTAACTGTGGTGTGTGTATGTGCCTAGATTTGTTTGTAAATCATATTTGTGTATTTTATGACTGTTTCACCAGAGACAATATCATGTTGCAGGGCTGCAGATTGCCCCTATGAGGGCATTTCTTGTTTTTTACACTGTTTTTTACACAGAAAATGGACACTTGTGTCTCTTAATTGTCTTCAGACACCCTGAGGAAGTCGTAAGCCGACACACGTTGGTGTTTTGTTTTTTTTTATTTACAATTTTTATTCATGCAAGATACAGAACACATTTAAAACATCCAGTACACTTGTTGTAGGAAGTAAATGTTTGTCACAAAAAACAAAACAAAGTCTAACAGTCAACTGAGTAATGTCTAAACCTCACAGAACATCCTATCACTTTCAAAAATGGAGAACGGTTTTACTACTTTACATAAACCGACAGCCTTACTGAGAAGTGTGTACAACATATTAGGTACCACAATGAATACAAAAAAGTAAAAACCAGTTTTTTTTTGTTTTTTTTTTGTTCTTTGCCCCCTCCCCCCTTTACTTAAACCGAGAAAACGAAAACAAAAATCCAGTAGACATTTGGTAGTCACTTTCCAGCCACTTTTTTTTTTCTTAACCCACTAAACAAAACAAAAAATATATATATTTAGCTAAGGTGTGGAATAATACCAACAATGAGAAAAATAAAAATAAATAAATAAGTAAATAAATGAAGATAAAAGACAACCATCCATGTTTTTTAAACTGTACCCCCTAAGATAAAGGGTTTTTAAGTAACTTTTTCAAACCAACCTGAGTGCCTGCACTTCTCTCTGATGTGTTACCCTTTGCAAGAGCACCGGTGGTTTGAGGGACACCAGCAGCGCTCCCTCTTGTTTATTTCACAGTAATGTTGATATACACCTACCGCTCTGATTGTCTTATCTTTCTGCACTACAGGTGGCGTTCAAAAGTGATATTGAAATAAGGAAAGGTTTAATAGAGGCCTAATCTAAATGTCTGTCTTCCCAATGCCTATTTAAACCACACATGGCTGTGAAATCACAGCAGGCACAAGTTAAGATAGAATATGTCTTAAACTCACTTCTCAACAACATCACATGGCTTCATTTTGTGTATAGTGACAATTTTTATATGACAAGATATAAAAATACAACAAATAACAATATGGTGATTTATCTGTTATGCATGGAGTTGTCTTGAGATTTACCAGAGTTAGGTTGATTAGATTGACGTTCACATGTGTTAGGTGCACTGATCACTGATGTGACTGTGTGGACTCGTCTCTCAGTGTTGATCATTGATTATTTGAATACACAATGTAGGCTACCAAGGCATTGTTTAACAATTAAACGTCTGTTATTGTAATTAAAACACATACACAAACAGACAAATTTGCACATGAACATAAAGAATGCTTTTACAAAAACTTTGGATTGACAAGTGGCTGAAAGTCAAGCTCTTGGAGTTGAGGGTCTCATTTTTATTTATTAGTTTTTAAATCTTTGTGATAGTTGATGTGCACCATCAAAGATTTAAAAAAGGTTTTCCAATTAATTGCATAATTTATTTATTATAAAGCTATTGAAACGATGCATTCTTTGACTCTAACCCTAACTTTGTATGATGATGAAGATGATGGCTTATTGTGCATGGACAGGGAATTTGGCTCTTTTAGGTGTTGAGTGTGTGGCTCTTAAAAGAGCCTTTGTGTTGCTGTGGTCTCCAGGTAAGACGTTTACTTGGCCTTGGCGGGCTTCTCGGTCTTCTTGGGCAGGAGAACAGCCTGGATGTTGGGCAGCACACCACCCTGGGCGATGGTGACTCCTCCCAGCAGCTTGTTGAGCTCCTCGTCGTTGCGGACGGCCAGCTGCAGGTGACGGGGGATGATCCTGGTCTTCTTGTTGTCGCGGGCAGCGTTTCCAGCCAACTCGAGGATCTCAGCGGTCAGGTACTCGAGCACAGCCGCCAGGTAGACGGGAGCACCGGCGCCCACGCGCTCAGCGTAGTTTCCTTTGCGGAGCAGCCTGTGGACACGACCCACGGGGAACTGGAGCCCAGCACGGGAGGAGCGGGTCTTTGCCTTTGCTCTGGCCTTGCCACCGGTTTTTCCTCTTCCACTCATGGTTAATTGATCTCTTTAGTCTGGCTACAGAGAAATGTGAGGCTCCACAGCTCAACTGTATCTTATATGAGCGCAGGAGCGGGACACTTGGTGCCGGACCAACCAGAGAGAGGCTCCAGCAGCGGCTGCCTGCTCTGGCTTTACCGGGCTTTTTCAAAGCTCTTTCCTCCAATGAGCTGCAGAGCCTCGGGCGGCGGGTTGGTCCTGTGGGCGGTGCTGAGCTCCAGCAGGAGCCCCTCACCAATCACGAGCCACAGGCGTCAGGCAGCGTCACTGAGTCCCAGCCGGTCCCGGGCTTTAAGAGCCGAGAGCTGCGGCGGTTCATCACAGTTTTCTCCAGTTTAGAGAAAGACACAGAAAGATGGCAAGAACCAAGCAGACCGCTCGTAAATCCACCGGAGGCAAAGCCCCCAGGAAGCAGCTGGCCACCAAGGCTGCCCGTAAGAGCGCCCCGGCCACCGGCGGCGTCAAGAAGCCTCACCGTTACAGGCCCGGTACCGTGGCTCTCCGTGAGATCCGTCGTTACCAGAAATCCACCGAGCTGCTGATCCGCAAGCTGCCCTTCCAGCGCCTGGTGCGTGAAATCGCTCAGGACTTCAAGACCGACCTGCGCTTCCAGAGCTCGGCCGTCATGGCTCTGCAGGAGGCCAGCGAGGCTTACCTGGTGGGTCTGTTCGAGGACACCAACCTGTGCGCCATCCACGCCAAGAGGGTCACCATCATGCCCAAAGACATCCAGCTGGCCCGCCGCATCCGTGGGGAGAGAGCTTAAACTCTGACCTCAACTACAGCAACAACGGCTCTTTTAAGAGCCACTTCACTTTCTCTAAGAGCCAATTCCTCTGGTGTACTAAATGCTCACAACAATATAATCACAAATCTACATAATCCTTGGGATTGGTGACAGCTATTATTTCCCCACCCCTATATATTTTCATTATGATCATACATTTATTGGACATGTCTTGGCAATCCAGTGGAGACAACCAAATACAATCACTATTGTCATGGGGATACCCAAATTTGGGTTCTGAATTCAGCACATTAAATATACTGCATTGATATATTATATAATTAGGATCATCGGACATATCACTGGTGTTATGATGGGGGTTTTTTCTTTCTGTCCCAGAAATGTGTGAAATTTGCCATACTTTGCTCAAAAAGTGGATATTGACACAACACAGTTTTGACAAATTTTGTTGAAAGAAGACAATATCTTAATTTGTTGCATTATTTTTCTTTTGTATGATCTTGTTGAAGAAACTGAAAGATTTAATGATAAAACAGAAATAAGGTAACACCAGTGACAAAAAGATAGATGGCACATCCTTAAATTGAAATCATCA
Source organism: Decapterus maruadsi (assembly GCA_030347415.2). Lineage (NCBI taxonomy): Eukaryota > Metazoa > Chordata > Actinopteri > Carangiformes > Carangidae > Decapterus > Decapterus maruadsi. The sequence continues at coordinate 1,678,116 of CM064890.1, forward strand.
TAAATCTGTTATTTATGATTTTAAAATAAAAAAAAACATCTTTGTGTTGCACAAGTGGACAAACATCCTATAGTTCAGGGATTCATGGCCACCTCTGAACCAGATATGTGGTTGTGGAGCTTGAACATAACACCTGAATCATAATCATAATTTAGATTCACTGCTTCTCGCAAACTAAAGCCTTTTTAATTCTGGGTCTGGTTCATGATCTACTGTTCAGATCCTGCTGCTGCTTTGGCTGCTCTGGAAGAAGGAAACCCTCTGTAAAAAGTAAAAGGATGAGGTTATTGTAACCAGACTGAGATTGGAGCATTGTTTAACAGTGATGGGTAACCATGTAAATGGTTTGTGTGAGTAGTGGGAATTAGAGACTGTGGTCCATGTGTTGTTTTCTTGTAACTAAACCTATAGGCTGTTCTTGTTGTAGACAGAAGTTGTGTCAGAGGAAAAGATTACAGGCATCACAATAATTGAAAGGTCCCTCCTGGGTTTTATTAGAAAATGTAGGAATTAATGCCTTGACCTGTAGAGGGCAGCATGACATCTAGTTTAGATGGCGGCATGTTTACACCCTCCCCTTTCTTCATTCACGTCCTCAGACAGGCTTTGAAACGCGGCGCGTGCTGTAGTTTCATCACTTGAGTAGTTTTCTACCAAACAGTAAACATGAGCGGAAGAGGCAAGGGAGGTAAAGGACTCGGTAAAGGAGGCGCCAAGCGTCACCGTAAAGTCCTCCGTGATAACATCCAGGGCATCACCAAGCCCGCCATCCGCCGTCTGGCTCGCCGCGGCGGAGTCAAGCGTATCTCCGGTCTCATCTACGAGGAGACCCGCGGTGTGTTGAAGGTCTTCCTGGAGAACGTCATCCGGGACGCCGTCACCTACACCGAGCACGCCAAGAGGAAGACCGTCACCGCCATGGACGTGGTCTACGCTCTCAAGAGACAGGGTCGCACTCTGTACGGCTTCGGAGGTTAAACAGCTACAACCACCAACAACTAGACAACACAACGGCTCTTTTCAGAGCCACACACTCAACCTGAACGAGCTCATTCTCTTACTAATTATTGCTATATCATGTGTCATGAAAACCAGGAATATTTCACATGTCTTGAAGATGATACAGAGTTAAAAATATTCAATATGTGAGGCCACGTTTAAGTCTTTTATTCATGCTCAATTTCTAATACAAAACATTGAGTTTGTGAGGGCTCATTCTCTGTCATAACATAAAGATTTCTGGCAGGGCCGTTGCTATGAATTTTGGGACACCAAGAATACTAAAGTGGCCCCCTACCCCTTGACTTTTCCATTTTTTCTTAGGCTACATATGTATTATAATTTTTTATTCAGTCTATTCTAGTCTAGTAGACTAATGGGTTTTTTGTGGCCCCTAGAATTATCATCACCTTTCTCCTCTATACAACGGCCCTGATTGCTGGGGGGCAACCACCATTCCGACAGGCCCCTTATTGCAATACTGTCCCTTTCTATCCATTCATCCATCCCTTTATTCCGATGATTTTTGCCTCCTATGGTCGGAATGACGGTATTTTTTTATTGCCTGCCTTTCCGACAACTCCTTAAATAGCATAATTTTTTCCTCAAAGGGTTTTCCCCTGGTTGGGCTTATGCAATTATGAAAGGAGTTGGTTAAGTTTAGTGAAAAGTCCAGGTAGAGAGGCTTAGTAGTACATTTCCTGATTGAAAGCCTATTCATAATAGTGGGGAAATGGCATGTCAGCATGTAACCATTATTGCTGTCATCACTATACAATGGTTATGTGAAAACATCCCCTTTTACTTAGACTGACTAATTTAAAGTAACATTTCTGAGTGTGAATGTTGGTGTCATGCAGAATGCTTTGCTGCTCTGGTCAATGAGCTTTGATTCATTATAGTCCATAAATGATGCACCAGGTTTTCTACAATCTCTTTGACTGAATCCCAGTCGTTCATTGTAGGACTATGATATATTTTTTTGTAGATACTACAAAACAAAATGGTGTTGAGCCCTCGTAATACAACTCCATAAAACCACAACTGCATAGGCTCTAATAACACAGATAAAGGACCAGACTGATGCTATTTCCTTTTGTGAATAGTTGAGTTTACCCTGATCCATACAAATAGCATCTGATACTAAAATGTTTTATGTTTTTAATTTCCTCCTTGAGCTGTGACAAAGTAGCATGCTCTTTGTTTTGTTTTTTGTTTTTTTATATAAAGTATTTATTTTCAAATCCTAACAACAACAATTGAACAAGGGACAAAAACAATAACAAGCATGTTTTTTGTTACACACATTAAACCACCACTGACCGCGTCACACCACGTTCAACCAATCACAGGACCAGGTCTGAGTTCAGCCTCATTTGCATACAAAGCTTTAAGTTTTAACAAGTGATTCTTGCGGCAGAGCTTCATCTGTTGTTTTCATCTGAGATCTGAAAATTTTTTTAAAGTATTATTGCGCCCAAGAAGGGCTCAAAAATAAGACATGTCACCAAGACCGCCGGAAGGTCTCAAGAAGTGAGAAAGACCAGGAAGGAGAGCTACGCCATCGTGTACAAGGTGCTGAAGCAGGTGCAGACACCGGTATTTCCAAGGCCATGAAAATGATGAACTCGTTTGTCAGCGACATAATATCTGCAGCGCATGTTTGACGAGGATCTGTTCTGGCTCACTAAATTAAGAGATCCACCATCTGTTTGATCCAGAATGGTCCGCCTGCTGCTGCCCGGAGAGCTGGCCAAGCACGCCGTGTCCGAGGGCACCAAGGCCGTCACCAAGTACACCAGCTCCAAGTAAACAGCTGCTGTCCTAACCCAACCCAAAGGCTCTTTTAAGAGCCACACACAACATCTAAAAGTGCAAATCTCTTAACTTTACAAATATACTTGGGGAAAACACAACTGTAAGTAGACTAGGGTGAATTCAGTACGTTTTTGGTAGATGCTCCAGCAGACCCATAACTATTAACTCGCCCATCTGAATTACATTGGAATAGTTTATTTTTAAGATACATCCCTTCAAACATAACATGACACCATTTTTCATTCTGGCACCATGTTCAGGTAATGTAGGACAGTCATTCTTCGATTTTTTTTTCCCTCTTTGCAGAGAATACAGATTTTATTATAGTCCATAATTTAACACAGCTTTTCACAATCATACAATATTTGACTGAATCAGTCGTTCATTGTAGGACTATGATATATTTTTGTGATTAAAAACAAAATTTTTTGAGCCCGAGTTAATACAACTGAAACCATAAAACCACAAGGTAGGCTCTAATAACACAGATAAAGGACTTCAGACTGATGGTGGATTTCACTTTTGATGAATTTTTGAACTGTCCATACAAATAGCATCTGATACTAAATGATTATGTTTTTAATTTCCTCCTTGAGCTGATTGGTCACACGGACTGGAATTTCAATTTGTGACAAAGTAGCATGTTCTTTGTTTTTTATATAAAGTATTTATTTTCAAATCGTAACAACAACAATTGAACAAGGGACAAAAACAATAACAAGCATGTTTTTTTGTTACACACATTAAACCACCACTGACCGCGTCATACCACGTTCAACCAATCACAGGATACCGTTGCTTTATGGCCTCATTTGCTTTAAAAACTTATAAAAAGTTTAAGTGACTGCGTCAGCTCAAATTCATCTGTTTTTTCATTGATCTCAGAAGAAAATAGACTTTATTTATTTGATAACTCAGCGTCCAAAAAGGGGACAAACAAACACACATACAAGACCGCCGGAAGTGGCGGTCTTCAAAAGGAGAAAGACCAGGAAGGAGAGCAAATATAACCTTCAAAACGGGTAATATACATATAAAACACATACATTACATTTTCCTATTATAAACCCAAATCATCAACCACATTTTCATACTCGAATCAGGTAAAAATGTATTGAAAGTAGCTTAACTAGGTTCTGTAAATGTGCTCTGCATTTGTGTCACGACAACAAGAGATCCACCATGATGTCCAGCTAATGCTATCAGAGCAGTTTGGCCTGCTGCTGCCCGGAGAGTTGGCCAAAGGTTAGGGAGGGTTAGGGCTAGTTTTTTGTTTGTTTGTTTTGAGCTGGTTTTGAGTGTCTAATATCAGTATTTGGCTCAACTGGCTACATATTTTTTTCTTGTTAGACACATGACTCAATTGCAAACCATGATAATTGTACAATGATTGCACAAAAAGAAAATGCATGCTCTTCGTATTGTTTAGGTCGTTATTATGGGTCTCTGATAAGGCCTTCTACTGTTAAAATAAAATAGTCAAATCCATGCAGAGCCCACCAGAAGAATCTCTATCCTTTGACGTCTGAATCACAGACACCATTTTTCATTCTGGCAAAATGTTCAGGTAATGAGCCATTTATTGTGCTTTTTTTTCCCTCTTTGCAGAGAATACAGATTTTATTAATAGTATATTTAACACAGCTCCATGTCACACATCATACAATATTAGTAAAAGTACAGAATGAACAACGGTAGGCCCCTTCATCCTTTCCTCCCTGATTAATCACAAACATTTTTGACCGAGTTCATACGTGTGGTTTACCTAATGAACCAATCAATTGTTTGTTAATAAATAAGTGTTTCAGACAGGTGATTGGAACCTTGCCTTGGGCACATTTTGAGTTAGAGGAATTGTCCTCGTCCAAACACTTCGGATGAAAACCAACGTGGGAACTTAAGGGAAAAAGGGCACTACAAAAGTCAAAATTACCTTCACTATTTCCACTCTGCACTGAGCCGCTTCACCGAACCAGATCGTGAGCGAGTCACCAGAGCCATAGGGGCTGCAGGATGTAACGGAGCCCTAACGTAAAGCTGACCGTTCAGCAGAGCTCCGGGAACTGCCTCGTGACCGGGTTGCTAATACAGCCTTTGGTGTTGTATTCTTGAGTTACCGTTGCTTTATCGCCTTATTTCCTTTAAAAAAAACTTTTAAAACTTTTTACTCTTACCGTCAGCTCAAATTCGGCTACCGTTTCTTTGTTTATACCGGAAGACACGGAGCCATAGGGGCAGGAAGTGGTTAGCGGTCTTGAGCAAAATGCACTGTGGCCAAAGCTGAAGCTGCCTGTCATCGCCAAATATAGGGGCTTCAAAACGGGTAATATACATATAAAAGACATACATTACATTTTCCTATTATAAACCCAAATCATCAACCACATTTTCATACTCGAATCAGGTAAAAATGTATTGAAAGTAGCTTAACTAGGTTCTGTAAATCTTGCCACCACAGCTTTTGACTGAAAATGTAAATTTTTTTTTGATGTAATGGCTCAATGTTTGGAGTGATGATAAATTGCCCTGGTTTTACAAAGGTTAGGGAGGGTTAGGGCTAGTTTTTTGTTTGTTTGTTTGTTTGTTTGTTTGTTTGTTTGTTTGTTTGTTTGTTTTGAGTGTCTAATATCAGTATTTGGCTCAACTGGCTACATATTTTTTTCTTGTTAGACACATGACTCAATTGCAAACCATGATAATTGTACAATGATTGCACAAAAAGGAAACAGTTTTGATTGTTTAGGTCATTATGGTTTACCTGTCCTGAAAGGTATTGTTTGTTAAAATAAAAAGTGTTTTACCATTGGAACCTTGCCTTTGACATCTGAATCACAGACTTCATGAGCTTTTACAATTCCAAAATGATAAGGCGTATGCAGTGGATGTTTGGAGATGTGCACTTGAATCACTTCAGCATGTCACAAAAGATGCAAATGCTATAGACAAGTTTTTTGGGGGGGTCTATGTTTATGTTGAGTGAAATGCATCAATGTTGTGATGTAAATAAAGTAGGGAGAGTAGGTTACCCAGCTCATTTAGTGAGTGGTGGTGTCCAAATAAGTGGACTTACTTTTGTGCAATAGCCCTGATCTGTATGTAGATCAGACTCCGGATCAGTTGGGGGCGCTAAGCACGAGAGACAACATACAACCCCCTCCCCCATCGGTCTTCATTCACGTCCTCAGACAGGCTTTGAAAAGCGGCGCGTGCTGCAGTTGAATTAGTTGAGTAGATTTCTACCAAACAGTAAACATGAGCGGAAGAGGCAAGGGAGGTAAAGGACTCGGTAAAGGAGGCGCCAAGCGTCACCGTAAAGTCCTCCGTGATAACATCCAGGGCATCACCAAGCCCGCCATCCGCCGTCTGGCTCGCCGCGGCGGAGTCAAGCGTATCTCCGGTCTCATCTACGAGGAGACCCGCGGTGTGTTGAAGGTCTTCCTGGAGAACGTCATCCGGGACGCCGTCACCTACACCGAGCACGCCAAGAGGAAGACCGTCACCGCCATGGACGTGGTCTACGCTCTCAAGAGACAGGGTCGCACTCTGTACGGCTTCGGAGGTTAAACAGCTACAACCACCAACAACTAGACAACACAACGGCTCTTTTCAGAGCCACACACTCAGTCTGAACGAGCTCGTTTTCTGTCAAGGGTTAGGGTTGTTGTTTACATTCTCACACACTGGTGCATGGATGTAGCCTGTTATGATCCATGCACTGGCTGGTGTTGCCAGATGTGTGTGTTGGTCCAAGGTGTGGCTCGGCTGGGGTGTGTTGTGTGCCACCTGGACATGTTCAGCACTGCAGGGAAGTGACAAGTTGAGACAACATGAGTTTAGTTAATCTAGTTCCTGTTCATGACTGAAATGTGCAATAAAAAGCATGGACTGACTGGAGGCCAATGTCAGGAATATGATTTTATTTATAGACACTTTAGACTTATTTCCAATAAGAAAGCTACCTATTATTCAGTTTATCAGAAATATGTGGACTGCACCGGTTTGAAATCAAAAAGGAAAAAATAAACATGGATATCTGCAGAAATAAAGAATAGCATTCTAAACATTGGGACCAATGCAACACTTGATCCACAGCAGATAGCCTATTTTGCTTGATCCACAGCCTATTTTTGAAGACTTTCTGACGCATGTTTGGCCTCTACTGAAGCTATTTTACAAATCAGAACCAACCACAGACAGAAAAACAACAGAATTACAACAATTTTCAACTGTTATTTATTCCACCCTCACGAAATAGATTAGTTTTATAATACTCCTGTCACGATCACACCATGCCATTTGAAAATATTGATTATTTTTATTTAAAATATTCAATATTTAACTTTTTTAAAGGGCGAAAACCTCAGTTTATTGCAGAGCTGCAGGGCCAAGTGAGTCACAATAGACTATGTTTTAATTTGCATAAGGCAGTAAGTGACCTGTAAGTAACCTGTAACGGGGGGGAGACGTCCTCCGATGCTGGCCGTCTTCCTCCATCCCTGTGTTGGTCTAAGGTGTGTCTGTCTGGGACGTGTCAGCTCCAGACGTGTCAGGAGACGTTTCTCAACAGTGGGAAAGGTTCAATCAGTGTTTATACATATTTATCATAGGCTATTTTTGCTGCAGGCTTTGTAAACTTTGTGTCTAATTTAATACTTGATTCACAGCAGATTTTGAAGACTTTTTGAAACCACCGTTTGGCCTGGACTGCTAAAGCTTCTTTATATCATTAGGGAATGTGGTGGTACAAATTTCTTTTCTAGCTCGTACTTAGTCAACATATGAAATACTCTTCCCCCAGGATAACTGAATGGTTATTAAATACTGAGGGGTGCATTTATCCTTCTTATTTATTGCAGCAGCTCAGGCTGAGATGTGTGTGGAGACTCTGCAGGTTGTTGCTGCAGTGGTCGCTGTGTGAATGGAAACATCTCAAAGGTCAGTGAAGATGTTTTAATGAGCAGAGCAGGACAAGAAGTGATAATGATGCTGCACTAAATACATTCCCCCATAATGAATGATTTATGCCATCTGATGTAGCAGAGCATGGAGAGTGATGAGTTAAACTATACGTGATATGTTTCCATCTGGGGCCGGTGGGTGTGGGTGGTAAAGGGCCTGTTGTTTTCAACCACCAATACAATGCTAGAGACAGGGAGGTTGCCAAGGGAGATGAAAGTGTGTGATGATGGTGAAAAAATTAGGAAACTCACACAGAGAGCTTGTTCACTGATGGGAACAGAATAATCGTTTTATTATTGATTGAAAATAGGTCAAAAGGAATTACTAATCTGAGAATAGTAGCCTAATGGAAAAGTAGGAGGCATGTGTGTCAAGAACAAAGGCGAGGTAAAATTGTGGAAGACATGCTCCGATGAGAAAATCACAGCTCGAAGCACTTCCATCTTTAACAAACCACCTTTCATATTTCTTTATAATTACTCTATTATTTCATATATAACATTAACTTTTATGGGGGCTTCTTGTCCCTAAAGGGAAGTGGAGTCCGTGCATATGACACAAACAAGTGTTCTTTAAATAAATAACATAATATTTTACCAAGTGGATTATAGTTATATTATATAAAATAAATAAAAATCGTGAATTGACATATTAGAAAACGCCAGTGGGTGCTATAACATTTCCAACCTGTAGATGGCGCCAAACGCAGCGTTTCCTGAGGGACCCTCCGGAAGACGAAGAGAAGAAGAGGAAGAAAAAGGAGCAACAACATCAGCAGCATGACAACATTTTAACAAGCCATGTTCAGACCCGTCTGTGGCCAGAGCCGTGCACTTGTCTTCACCATGCTGCTGTCACGGTGTTTCTGCCAGATCCTCCCGGAACTCACCCGTCCCACCTTGGCTTCAGTTCTGCGGACTTTTACAACCTCCATTCCTACTTGCGGAGAAACATCCAACAATGGTAAAAAACTAAAACAGAAAAACAGTATTTCCTGCCATGTAACAGCAACCACTAGATACCTAAAACTATTCACGTCACGTCTGTCTTTTTTTAAAGGTGATTTATCATTATACTTTTAATTATATCCACGTCATTGTCGTTTGAAAGTGTTCAGGCCTAGAATAAAACATTGAAAACTGCCAAGTTTTCACATTGGACTGTGATTGGTAAATTTGCTTCAAACTGAAAAGCTAACTATAAAATCAGGAAATTATGAGTTTGACTTATTGCATAATTTGATAGAAATGGGCTGGATCCTGTAAAAAGTTAGATTTATACTAATCATATGTAACTGTTGCCTCAGCTTCAGTGGTGACCTACTCTCAGCTGAAGGCCATGTTGTCCAGCCGCAACATCCAGCTGTTTGATGTGAGAAATCCTGATGAATACCAAGCTGGGAACATTCCTCATGCTGTTAATGTCCCATGTAAGTGTTGGCACATGCACAAAATGAGGAAGGGTGGTTTACTTTGACTTAATACTTTCATTTTCTCATGTGTGTGTGTGAATATGAGTGGGCACCCTGGAAGACTCCCTGAAGCTGACCCCGCAGCGCTTCCAGGAGAAATACGAGGTGAAGGCTCCTGGGAAAGACGACGACAACATTGTGTTTCACTGCAGAAGTGGAAAGAGGAGCGCCACGGCCCTGGCCATCGCCACGCAGCTGGGCTTCAGCAGGTAAATAACAGCACATGCACCTGTTTACACACAAACATACACTATGTCTACTCATGATTCATCATCAAATAATAAATAAATAAAACAGAGTACACTGTTCAACTGTCTGAATGAAATCCCAGTCTGTTACATAATGTTGACTTTGCTAACCGCTTAGTGTACATTGGGCTGTGAATGGAATACATTACATTTAATAATTAATCATTAATGGTGCTGCTGCAGCCAGAGTGCAACGTTTGGTGAACACTGAACGACCTTTGAGTAGAAAACCAAACAGACAAATGGCTGAGCTATTCTCACTATGTTTCTTCTTCTCAGGGCTCGACACTATGCAGGAGGGTACATTGAGTGGGCGGAGCTGGAAGGGAAATAAATCTGGGATGAATTCTGCTTCTATTGTCCAATTTGAAGTTAAATCAAAACTACACTGGAGCTGCTCTTGAGCTGTGTTTTATAACCATTTCATCATCGACTGTTAGGATGTTAAGAGGATGCAGTTAAAATTCAAATTAGGCTTTCATTGTTTTTAAGTACTTTTTTTTTACTTTTTCCATTTTTTACACTAATTTTGCTCCAAATAAGGCTTCATACGGTAGCTATGCTTTGTATCATTTTCATTCCATGGAGTAATATAATCTCTGTCAGACTGATTAATATGAAAAGGCTTGATGATGATTAAACTGCATATGAAATTCATCCTATTTCTATGTTCTTAGACCCACACACATTACACACAGTTTCAGTTCAGTGATTCATTTACAGCAACGTGTCGGAAATGTTTTGCAAGAAAAGAAACATTGCAGCTTTTGCAATAAGTAAACAAGAAGTGAACACTTGTTTAGCATCATTGCCCAAATATACAGTCTAAGCAGTTTGATCTGTGGACCAATAGATGGCAGCAAAACTTCAACCAATGATGAAAATGTTTATTTTGTCCCACTGCAACTGTCCTTTATCGTTGTTATAGTGATGCCCTCTCAGGCCTGACCTTCACACCGGTGTCAGTGTAGACGGCTCTACGTCGGTGAGCAGCGATCAAGACCTCGACCTGCACCACGTCCATGCACAAACCCCCCCCCACCTCTCCATCTTACCCCCCCTCATCGGGGCTATTCGAAAGATATCAACATTACAGCAGGTGTGTGTATGTAGGAGGTTCCATAAATCAATGTTCTGTTAATGGACTGTGTGTGGAGGGAGTGGGAGGAGGAGGGGACGAGTTTTTGCAAATACACCTTTATTTACTTGTTCAGGTTTATCACTAAGTCAGCGAGGCACATAAATGGGAGTCTAGTGCAGGAGAAATCAAATCCATTCATGTTCTGAATGAATGAAGAGGCAGGTTTGGTTTGTCGTATCACACAACGTCAAAATTCAGCATGTGTCTCGGATCGTCTGTCACACACCACTGGTTTTTGTTGAGTTTCAAATGTATGGATTATACAGCAGCAGCCGCAGGATCGTCTGCAGCTCTGCACAGCACATGCAGCATGCTGTGGAGGGAGAAGAAAGCTGCATGGGTCAAATTTCCAGTAAGCAAGACGCACCAAGGGCATTCGGGGGCTTTTACATTAGTTAAAACACAAGAGCAGGTTCATTGTGAAAAATGAGCAGTAAAAGCTATTTGTCAGCTGCTGTTACATAGAAGAGGTCATCGACTCCCCTTTGCTTTTAAAAGACCCACATTAAGGGAGGCTTTATATCATTTGTTCATCTGAAACATTAACTTAGACCCCAACCCCGTCATTAAATCCCACAGAGACGTCTTGAATTTCTTTTGTAATAAAATTGTCACAAGTTAAAAATGGTTCGTAGGGGGAAAATATAACACCTTCCTTTGGTGCATTGGTTTGGTCTCATTTGTTTATGTGCTGGGGGGGGGGCTCCTGCAGGGCTTGCTACTCTTATCTTAAAGAGCCATGTAGAAGATATCAAAACAAAGCACACTGGCTGGGAATGTGAGATATAAGACACAAGCTCTGGTACTTTTTCAGCACTGAGGGTTTTTGAGCATTTGGGGGGTTGGAGACCAGAGGAGCCACAACAGTGTGTCCGTCTATACATTTCTCGCAGCATGGACCCCGACTGACCTACTTAACGCTCTGTAGGTCCTACTGGTCCTGTTTTCTGAGGCCAGCATCAGGCTATTTTTATGCAATGTCACTTCCAGCAAAGCACGACCCAGACTGGTTCAGGGTCAGAACTGAGGAAAACGGCCACGGGGCAGGATATTTTAACACAGTTCGTGCGTTTATGTCAACTTTCACCATAAAAAAAAAAGATGATGAGTGTGACTGATTGCATTTTGAAAGTATAACAGATGTTTTTCTTGTGACAGCTGGTCACTCTCGTGTGCCACCGCATCACGTAGGCTAACGCGTAAAGGAATACACCGTCGGACGTCTCCACCACCACCACCACCACGCATAGCGTAGGAAGGCTGCCACCGCTGTGGCCAGAGCACGGAGCCCGACACGCGTGATACCGACTGTCACAGATCCACACACACGGAGCAGCTGAGAGTGTGCGCGGAGCTTCCCACACTCCCACTCCCCGGTGCGCAATGGCACCGAGCGCTCCTCCCGCTCCTCGCGCTCGCCTCGCTGTGCTGCACGCGCTGACCGGACAACTTTTAACTCTGCACGGATGATGCTCTTCCTCGATGGCATCTGATGAATCCCTCACTGATAAACAGTAACAGGTATGTAAGTTTACTTTTCATTTCTTTTTTTGATTCTATCGGGGGTGAGAAAAACAACAACACGTACAAACTGAAGTAGGAATAAAACGCCCTTTTTGAAATAATGCTTCATCATAATGTTTTCCTATCTCACCGTTTTGTGCCTTTTGGTTCTTAACTGTTTCTTCCTTCGTGTTCTTTGACGGATAGCAGCCTTTATGCTATGGCTGAGGAAAACAACATTATTCGTTATTTCTCCTCTGCTTTACCAGATTGTGACCTCAATATTTCCATCAGCGTGGTTGTGGAGCAGGATAACGCGCTCCTATCGTGGGTTTTAATTGAATTTGCGACCAAGGTTTGACTCCCCGGCAGCGATACAGGTTAATTAACGTAGAACGACTATCAATTTCTAGAAACTGTCAATTCGACCGCACAACCTCCGATTAATTGATCCAGAAGTAATTATTATTAATCTGATAATGTGACTAAGTTGTCGCAAGGTCTTAATGTAGTTAAAACATAGTGGAGGTGGGGTGGAGGGGGAGACACCCTCCCCTAATTGCTGTACATCCTTCCTAATGGTTTCAGAGCGCGCGCGCGCGCACACACACAGAGCCAGAAATGTATATGTAGGCTGTGCATGTGGTGATGCACACATGCTTGATGTTCAGAGTTGTTCACAGTGAGGAGGCAGACTCAGGATCAGGTGCTGCTGGTTAATATAAGATCAAGTTCCAGTGCACAGAGGAGGGAAATCAGTTCCTATTTGCACTTGTTCTAGATAAACAAACCTTTCACTTGGAGCTCTGAGCATCATGTAACCAGCGCAGCTCAGATTAAAAATGCATGTGTGCGTGAAGGTTTTGTTTTGTGTGCCTGTTTATGGATCTGGGTGTCTCCTAATATTTTATGATTGTGCGTTCCTCCTGAGCTGTCACAACTTGTGCTGTGATTGAGGCGAGGCGGTGTCCCATCAGTAGAGCTGAAGGTGACGTGTAGCTGCTTCTGTCATGGACACTGATATGAAACTGGAGACGTTGAAGAAGAACTGAGTGGAATAATAGACAGAGGAAATCTTTAAAAGCCTCCTGGGTTTGAGCCATGCATGTCTAAAAATGTCCCTAGTTTCTCAGTGTTGTTTTCCCTGTCTCTCTCTCCCTCTCTCTCCTTCATGGATGGAGAAAGAGAAGGAAGCTGAAAGAGATGGATCTGTGTGTGTTTACCGTCAAGACACAGGTGTGAGCATTACCACGGCGCTGCTGTCTGGACTCGGGCCAGATGAGGAGGTTTGGGAATAAATGAGAGAAGGATGGAGTGCAAGGAGCAGGGCCCGGGACCAGAGCCAAGCAGATCTGTCAGGGTGGCAGCACGGAGTTATTACCCCTCCCCGATGAGCTAACCTTACTGACACCGCTCAAAGGCACACAGCCAGCCCCCTCATTAAAGTTACCGTATCTGCTTTGTACTTTTCTGTCTCTGTTAGTCGTGTTGAAAGCCATTTGCAGGAAGGAAGGGGATACACTTAAAGGCTGACTGGAATTCCTGCTGCATCTTTATGGAGCGGATCATCTCTGTGTAGTTGCTTGGGAGCCGTATTTCCTGAGGACACATCAATAAAAACCTTCCATTTTTCATTCAGCAGCGAAATTGAAACACTTTTGCCCGTGTAAAGCAAACAGCAGTGAGATACAGTATTACTGCAGGGATGCATTTCAACCATTTTTATTTATCAGTTCATCATCTGACTACTGTTGCTAGGAGTCGGGAGACGTTTCCCAGCAGGCCTCTGACCTGAAACAATGCCACCACCGTCATCTGACAGCTGATATGATGCACGTTCATGTGACTAATGAGTTGATGTCTGTGCATCAGAATTCATAGGAGAGTATAAGTAAGTTATGTGACGAATGGGTAAAAAACCAACCTGTGCTCCTTCTCCTCTGCAGGTCTGCCAAACATATCACCTCCCATGTCACTGGGACGTCTCCATGGCGATGTTTAGCAGCGCAGAGCGGCTCTGGAACGAGTCAGACCGCCTCGGCATCGATGAGAGGAACGAGAGCTCCGAGGCGTCGGCGCAGGACGAGGGGGAGCGTAACTACTACGCCATGCTCTACTCCCTGCTCATCCTGGCCATCGTGTTTGGGAACGTGCTGGTGTGTCTGGCCGTGCTGAGGGAGCGCTCCCTCCAGACCACCACCAACTACCTGGTGGTCAGCCTGGCCGTGGCCGACCTGCTGGTGGCGTCGCTGGTCATGCCCTGGGCCGTCTACCTGGAGGTGAGGAGGTCACAGTGTCTGCATCTACACAGGATTGATATTCCCCTGGTTCCCTTTGATCATAAATCTGATATTCAATCCCTGCTCCAAATGTGTTCATTTTAACTAACATTGCAGACTGCTATATAAGTACAGTGTCAAGACTTTTAATAATAATAATAATAATAATCGTCATTATTGTCATCGTCATTTTATTTGTAGAGAACTCAAGCAAATGCACACAAAGGTGAAGTGGATTCAAAAACATGCTCATTGTTTTCAAGAGAGAAAAATTGCAGACGCATATAAGCACAGGCATGCACACTGACTCTCAGTAGGTTCGTTACCTTAAATTGTCGGTGCAAGCTGTTTTTAGAACGGCGGAGCAGAGCCGTGAGCTGCTCAGAGCAACGCTACGGAGGCTCATGGGATTTCTTGGTTTCCCTCATCAAACTCATCAAATACACAATCCAACAACTCCACAACGCTCTGGTGGACAAGTTGTGACCTGCACATTCACCACGCTATGAGATAATAACACAACGTTACCACACAGAGTTGTTTTAGAGGGAAATACAGAGACTGTTGATGAAAAACTGTCCCTGCAACGCAACGCGCATCAGCGGTTTTGCATGAATTTACCTCTAAAACAGCTCGGTCTCGTAACATTCTGTTATAACGTGGTGGTTGTGCAGTTCACAACGTGTCCACGACAGCGTTTTTGAGTTTTTGGATTGTGTATTTGATGAGTTTGATGAGGGAAACCAAGAAATCCCATGAGCCTCCGTAGCGTAGCTCTGAGCAGCTCACGGCTCTGCTCCGCCGTTCTAAAAATAGCTTGCACCGACAATTAAAGGTAACAAACCTACTGCCATGACTATAGTTGTTATGGTGATGGGACAATTTGCCAAAATGTTGAACTATCCCTTTAATGAATGACATTAAAGGTTAAAATGTTTAAGTGTAGTTGTTGATAGTAAGAATTGTTATTTTCTAAATATAAGGGTGACCTATAACCTAATGCTCAGCTGTAGCCTGTTGCAGAGCAGAGGAGCTTGGACTAGTTGTTGATAAAATCGGCTATACTTTAACGGCAACTAACAAAGTATTTAAACCATTCCTCATGTGGAATGTGTTTTGTTTTTTTATATATCAAATACGTATTTCATCAGTCTTTCCGTTTACCCTCTGATGGCTGCAGTAGTAATCCTTATAGTTGGAAGTCATTGCTGGAGAGACCTGAAGGAAAGAAGAGTAAGAAAGTGGAGGGGAAGTATTAGAGCTGCGAAGGATGTGGAAGAGATTGAAATACAGATCTTTGGCAGTGAATTAGGTGCTGGCACTGGAAGAGGGGAAGAGAGAAGAGGGGAAGAGAGAAGAGGAGAGTGAACAGAGGGTTGGGAGATAAAGTGGACATTTTCATCTAAAAGAGAAGCTGCAGTCATAGAGATAAAGGATGAGGGTCATTTGGAGCTTATTATGTACTGACAACTATGTGGGTGATAGCCAGACAGTAATGGTGATAAAAGGTAGTTTAGATTGTTCTGCACTATTCATATAGATTATATATAATTGCTGAAGGACATATTGAATATTACCAAATTATGACTTCATCCTCTGGAGGTTCTGGATGAACTTCAAATAATGACGAGGCAATTACAAACCTGCAAATTTTAGTTTTATCAGACTGTGAGCGTTGAATTGAAAAAAGGAGAGAAACGGTCACCATATCATGTTAATTATAATTTACAATCTTGTGATCACAAGGCGTTACCTACAAGAACCTGCAGCCCTGCAATCTCAGCTGAAGCAGTAAGAGCTGATTCATGGATATAAATTCTTGCATTTGAAATGCAACCAAGTTGGCTAGAGTCACAAAGAAAGAACTGCCCCAGTGCTTGTTCAATATATCCTATATCCTCCAGAAGTGCAGCTGATGCAATGTTTTCTAAGTCCACTGAAGCACAAGTCTGAACTTCTTGTGGTTTGTCAATGCATAGTATACAACAAATTAAAACCATACAGAATTCTGCATTAATTCTGCAGTTGACAGATTTTCATGCATCCCCTACAAAAACAAACAATAATAGGACTCTTGCTGGGTTGTCTGACAAATGCTACGTTACCACCTCATGTACTCGTAAGTCGTAACCAAAGGATTGAATAGGATTTTTAAGGAAACATCTTGCACAATTTCGCCTCAGTGACCTTCGAGATGTAAAGAACCTGCACCAGGGGCATCTTTGATATGGACCTGAGTTCATGCTGGAAGTGATTGAGGTAAGTTTTTTCTGCTTTTTGGTTGAATTAAGACTTTGTGCATGTTAAGTAATCACAGTTAACTATCCTCCTCATTTGCTAAAATGCATTAATTAGAGTTCATCTGAAGTGCGGCGTCTGCAGTCAGAGCCGGACAAATCCAGCTGTCTTCTAATCCAAAATCCGTCTTTACGTTTTCACTCACAACATTTTGTTGCTGAGCTCCTTAGGCAAATAAGACTGTTAGATTTAAAGAAACCAGCGTAATCTTCTGTCTTCAAACATCATGAGCTTAAGATAAGATTCAGAAAACATATTGCCCAGATGGATTTGTACATTGTCTCCCATCACTTACACAACTCATTAAAAGCTACGGTGAAGAGAAGGAATGACTGCAGAACATTTCATAATAGACATGTACATGAGTTGATGTTGATCAATCTTGTTTTGTTTTCTAGAAGCAGCTAAAAACAGCGTAAAACAAGTCAAATAATCCCATTGGATCAGGCTCTGACTCAGGTGTTGGTTTTATTGTTCACTTTCCTTTGTGAATAATCATTTTATTAAGCAACCAAGGCCAAAAAGGGTAAAGTAAACTCAAGGGTTATGGTTGTGTTTTCAGAGTTAACAATACAGCACTGCTTTCTTTGTTGTGTTTCAGGCAGATCGCTGAGAGACGGTGGAGAAAACTTCCCAGAGATCATTAATAATATATATTTTGTGGATCCATATCCCATGAATCCCATGAATCCCATGAGTGCCAGAGTGTTGTTCACACTTCTCTTAAACGTGTAACATTCTTCAATCAATGGTCGGGTTGAGCTGTGTTAAAAGTCACATGGCAGGTGTTAATAGCCTTGATTATTTAAGTAATGTGTTGTGTACCGTCTGTCACAATGTAAATAAATAAAGATTTACATCCACTGACCCTGTCATGCCTTTTACCGAATATATAAAGAGTAACTGTCATCACCGTTGTGGCAGCGACAGTCGCTCAGAGCTTTTCTTTAATATAAAAGGTCCAAACAGACAAAGCTGAGAATGTTGAATGAGGACCAACGTTTGTCATCCAACGTATGTTTTGTTGACTTCAGTTTCCATTTTATACACAAAAAAATCATAATTTACTGTTTCTATTAATATTTGTTTATCATTTAAAATGCCGTTGGGGCCATATGTTGTGTCAAGAAATGCTGTCTGATCCACAATTCCCTGTTGAATCCAGGATGCTGACATTGATATGATGTCATTGTTAATGGCTTAAAGGGATAGTATCTTTTTTTTTTTAAGTGGGGTTGTATGATCTACAAATAGCCCCTAAGTACTTAAATTGCAGTAGAAGACTCTCTGCACCAAGGCCAAAACCACCATATACTTTGGGGGGGACATGTCCCCCCCAATATTAGGGGACCACCAATCTGTCCCCCCCAATAATATATAAAAGTATGTGACAGACATTGAACCCCAGCTGTTAACACATCCCTCTCTTGTTATTTCTGATTTATCTTGCATTTAATTCTATAGTTTAATTCATTTGTTAGGGAAACTGTTTGTGTGACACCCCCCCCCCTCCCAGCTGTGAGTTTGGACGACTCGGAGCCTAACCAACTGATGTCAACAGAGGGAGGAGTCAGTCCACCTGTAGCTCAGCAGGACCCAGGTATCAGACAGTAGGGCAGGATTTGGGACCAACTGCTGATCGGCGGCCACTAACCCTGGGCGGAGGGATACGTGAGTTGGTTAGGTCCAAATAAAAACTGTGTTTTTCCTGCACTTTGAAGGGATGGAAAAAATTATATTATAGTGAACAATGGAACTATGTATTTTTTTTCATGTAAAACCTCTTTTAGGCCGTGAAAATAGGACGTTTCTTTGGGTCCATTCACAACAATGTATGTTGTAAATCTCTTGGCAGGGCTATTATGGGCTGGCGTTGCTAACGGGAGGAGTGCAGAGAGTCTTCTACTGCAATTTAAGTACTATTTGTAGATCATACAACACACTTTAAAAACATGGTACTATCCCTTTAACGTGTTTCTGTCCTTATATGGCAGGCCATAATAGTTTGAGGCTCCAAAAGTCAGATTTTCTTCTCTCAATCAAGTTTTTAGTCTGTAAATCTGGATTGTTTTTCGTAAATATGAGATCTTTTCTCGTCAGATGTCAATTTTATTTCCAGATGTGAATTAGTTGTTAATCTTAATCTTAATGGTTTTTCCAGCCAAGTGTTAATTCCTTCCACCTCCCCTGTCACGTCACTTGCTGCTCAGTTCCTCCATTAACTGCATCTGGATTTATAATGTGACCCTCCGGCACCTGCATTTCCAAGGCAGTAATGAAGAAGTAATGTGCTGCCTCACTGAGAAAGCCCTGTTTGTAGAAGTACATGGAGGTTGGCGCGCGCGTGTGTGTGTGTGTGTGCCGATTAGCATTCTTGAAGCTTGGGGGAGACCAAGTGTGTTGCTCAAGGGCAGATGTTTCCCTGCATGAAGTCTCAAAATGATCTGGGCGACGTCCAGTTATGCTTCACGTGCAGCCGCTCCCGCTGCACAAAGTTTGATTACTGTCAGCAGAACAACTCTCCCAGCACGCGGAGGATTCACCGGCAGGTCAGCCAGAGAAACAGAAACACACTCAGTGACCAGAAGCTGACAAATTAAAGCTGATTATATCCTATAAACGGGTAAATAAAGGTGTCCTGGACCCTCAGTCATGAGTTTAACTTCCATGCACGCAGTCACGCTGTGAGAGCAGCAGAGTGGAACTTTTCATTAGAGATTCAAGGCTAAGATTTGTAATCCCACAAGAAAAGCGTCATTAAAAGATAGTATGACACTAAAGTGCAATATTCATTAATTTAACAAGAATGTAGAGGTCAGTAATATCTTGGATAAGGCTGGAGAAAACACATTAGCTCACAGTCTGCGGCAAAGACTTTGAACTCCCCAGCCTGGCACTGAGAGCGCCATCGCCCCGTGAGCTGTAATCTGAAGGACAGGGGATTAGCTTGTTGTGACCAGAGGGTTGCCGGTTTGCTTCTGCAGGCGTGTCCTGGCAGGAGAAAGTGACAGAGTATCGCTCTCTCCGCCCTCAGCAGGCACTAATCATGTGCCCTTGAGCAAGACACCTTATCACTCCGTGGTGCCGTTGATCTATGACGCGTATACTTGAAGGAAGTGGTTGTATTGGCATCGCTTTCCACAATCCATCCTTAAACGACGTTGGCTCGGCCTCAATGAAAACCTAAGACTCGACGACAGAAACGGCTCCATTTGTCGTAGCGTGGAAGACGCTCGGCTGGCTTTCAGCACAAGATTTCATCACTGGTGTTTTATTTTATAGAGTAGAATGAAATGTGACAGAAAACATTGAAGTGGATGATAAAATATTTACTACTACAGCCCTTCAACTTTTAAACATCTGAACTTTAACCAGCCTCTGAGAAATAAGAAGTCAGACATAAAATAAAGTATAAGTCTGAGTTCTTATTATGTTTTAAAAAATACATATTTCATTATCAATAGTAACTGGACTTGTATTTGTCGAGGGCTTCATCAGTTTGCAATGCACCGGTCTGACAACCAGTGATGGATGAATGAGGATATCTGTATAGACACATCACAAAATATTAAAGTGAAATGTTCTCATCATCGAGCCTCAAGAAACTGCATAAAATAATAATAATAAACTAGGAAAAAGGTTCTTAGTAGGGATGGGAGTGCTGCAGCTGGGTCAAAAAATGTAGTCCGAGGCAGTCTGACATGTGTTAAAAGTAGGGGTGTAAGAAAAAATCGATACACTTAAATATCGCGATATTTTTCTTCGCGATACGGTATCGATATTCGGTTTTCCGTATCGATTTTTTTTTACTTTATTTTTTAATAAAACAGAAATACAAAAACACAAGGTGGGGATAAGCACTACTTAGTCTTATTTTTTTCATTTCTTAATGCAAAATTCCTGCCAATGCTTGTATTTCTTCAGCAAGCCGATGTTAAGCATGTAACAGCATGTGTGTGCTATGTGCTACAATTTTCCTACAAATAAATTCTTTCAAAGAAACTCAATATATCGTTGTTCCTACAGTATCGCAATATATCGCAATATATCGTATTGCTGCCCCTGTATCGTGATACGTATCGTATCGCCAGATTCTTGCCAATACACACCCCTAGTTAAAAGACCTTTATTCTAACATCGGTGACGCCCAATGTGTTTCGACTCAGATCGTCTTCATCAGGGTAATAAACTAGATGTGTTAAACTTAAGTTGAAGTTTAAATTAAAGTTCGAAACTAGGGTTGACCTTGTGGGAGTGTTGAGTTAAAGTTAAGAAAAGAGTAAATGTTTCCACATCAGTCTGTAAAAAAATGAAAAATGTGCCGGTGTCTTTGTTTGTCTCTGGGTATGTGGGACATCTTTATGCAATATAGAGCATCTGCTATTTACATCTTTGCACGCGCGTGTGTGTGCTTGTGCTTGTGCAGCTCCCATGTGTGCCTGCTGCCTCTCTGTGCAGGTAGGCGTACAATCCCAGAATCAAGAGACTCGGTAGTCAATGGAGCTCGGATCCCATTTGTCTCCGTCAGACCGTTATTACCATGCATTACGTGGGCTAAGTGGGAGCCTGACGGTCTGACCGGCCTCCACTGGAGGGGACGGAGGTGAAGATGTGGGGGTTTGGGGTGTTGCTGGTTTCGCTGGGGGTTAATGTCGTTTCTGAGAAATGGAAGTTCCCTTGAGGATAATTAGACGCTGCGTTTGACACGGTCCCTCAGTTCTACTTTCCTACCACATGCCTACAACATTATGCATGTCATCCATCATGGTGTATATGGGGACAGATACTGTATAGTGACACAAACATACTTGTTCATTCATGCATAATTCAAATAAATGCTTATGTTCAATAAATAAGGCTGTAAATGAGCTTTTTTCTCTCTCTTTTCTGCCGTGTCACGTCGGCCGAAGCAGCTCATGTGCAGATTTCTTCCTGCTTCTTTGCTTTTCTGTCACATGTGGGAGTGTGTGTGTTCATGTGTGCGCTCAACAGGCGCTTCACACTTCACGGTGAAGAAGGGAAAAGGAAACGTGTGCGTTGTTAATCTGCCTGTCTGTCCTGTGCAGGTGGTCGGCGGCGCCTGGCTTTTCAGCCGGCTCTACTGTAACATCTTTGTCACGCTGGATGTGATGATGTGCACCGCCAGTATCCTCAACCTGTGTGCTATCAGCATTGACAGGTGAGTCTGTCTGTGTGTGTCTGTGTGTGTGCATGTGTGTGTGTATTCCTTGCAGCCGTTGTTGTATAACTACAGATGTTGCCATGACATCTACCCATGTGAGATCTCCATGTTTCCAGGTATTCTTCTTTTCTTCACCTTTGCAATATCACAACATCCTCCTCTGATGCTCATATCCTCTTGATAAATGTGCATGTTTGCATCATGCACACTTTGTTCTTTCATCAAATGTGCATTTTGCTACTAATTGCACTGCGTTGTGTTTGCATTAACGCAGGAGACTCTGCTTCACTTCTGACCTTAACTGTAGCTTATCTGTGCATCCAGTATTTACATTATTTATTTGCTGGATTTCTTTCTTGTGTCGCAGTAAATATTTAATAACTCTCCGGGGTCTTTGAACTTACAACCCGCAGGCACCGAGAGTTCAACTGCACAGAATGAATAAAGTAGATTAAAACCAGCAGCACAAAGACCAAACTCTCACTTTTTCTAATTTCTTGCAGCAAAATGTTTCTTTAGGAGACTGATTAGCTCTCAGGTATTCATGAACACTTGAAGCATATTTTGCATTTTCTTACATAATAATAATATAATCCTGCTGGCACACACTGTATGTTTGTCCCTTCAGTGTTTTTCTCAACAGCACATGATTTACTTCTTTGGAGTCCATTCGATTCTCTGTGATTGATTATTAGACGAGCCGATTAACGACGCTGCTGCAGCATCACACGCCTGGCGAGGTGGTGAATAGACGCTGCCATTCTGTGTCGTTGATAGTGTACAAAACGCCCACGTTATTACCTTTGTGGCAGCGATGTTTATTTATAAATTCATAGCACACGTTGGTGCGATGGCAGGGACAATATGTCAGCTATTTAGAGGAGGAATCAGAGGAAAGACACCATAAATACACCAGGAAAGAAGTTGAAACATCAGGATGAAGCATCTTTCTTAGCGTACGAGCCTTGTTTTCAATCTTAGCTAAAACTTTAAAGCAGCATTGATCAATAAACCATGTGCAGAACACCATTTTTTTTTTACTACTCCAAATTTTATTTAAGCAGACAGCAATATGGCAGGAGGGTAAAGACGGAGTAAAGCAGCGAGGGAAGAGTATTTTTAGTGAGTGTCTGTGTCTGTTTGGCTCCGGGTATCGCCCTGCGTTTCGCCCATAGAACAAGCCGAGTAATTAGTCTGATGAGGATAAACAGTGGTGGCAGTTATCTGGCTCTAAACAACATAACATCACATCCTTTTTGGGTCGGGGTCCAGCATAATTGCTGCTTCTGATGATGAACCTAGTTTTTTCTCTGGCTCATTATACAGCCTTGGTATGTGCAGCGCGCCGATTAACTCTTAAATAAAAGCTCCTCTATTGGGGTAAATTGCTGAATTGATGTTGTTTCTGAGTAGAAATGCCCAGTTCCTCTCAGATTATTCTCCTTTATTGTCCTTTATCAGTAGTTTTATCTGCGTGTGTCTGCAGGTACACAGCGGTGGTGATGCCCGTCCTCTACAACACCACCCATCGCTCCAGGAAGAGAGTTTTTTTGATGATTGCTACCGTGTGGGTCCTGGCCTTCGCCGTCTCCTGTCCCCTGCTATTCGGCTTCAACACCACAGGTCAGCTCAACAGCTTTTGGATTTCATCTTCATCTTCCACGTCCAGATTTATTCTATAGCGAACTCAGCTGAGGTGCAGAGTGGAATTCCAGGCACGGAGACGGCGCCGCGTTATTCGGAAATCCAGGGTCAAAATCCAGCCTACCTGTCATTTAGGGTCAGCGGTGGGACATGAAATACCACCTTAAAATGGGATTTAAAGGTGCACTCCACTGATTTAGTGTGTCAGAGTCAATTTACTTGAGACGGGAGGCGCTGCTCAGCCGGTGAAGATGTTGCATAATGTATTCTGTGGATCTCTCCGGAGGTTTTGTGTATGTATGAGAAAATAACCACTGAAGATTATATTGAGGTTATCACAGCTCCTGTCTGCAGCTTCACATTTCAAACCATGTTGCTGCTGACGGGGTGTGTGGAGGCTCTTAAGCCGTCAGACGGCTGCATTTAACATTTGTGTAATATCATTTGGGCCTTATTAAGAGCGACCAAGCAGGAGGAGCCTGTGAGTTGTAATTAGAGTCAAACATGTTGCCGTCTGCTACCAGTTGGACCACAATAAGATCAATATTAACACAAAACAACCTATTCAACTAATTTAAAAAGGAACCAGGTGCTGTTTGTTTGCAGGTGGATTCAATAAAGGAAACCATGTTCAAAATGTACAAACCAAGTTGTCATAGTGGCAGGATTTCTGGTTTCTCTGGTCTAAAAAGTTTAATAAATGACATTTAAAAAGACATTATTGAACCATAGAAAGTATAAAATGCAGTGACCTTAGTGTTTGACCTACAGTAGAGACTATAGGTCTTTCTATCTACCCAAACTTTATTGAAGGAACAATACAGAATCTCCATAAAAACAGAACATTCACCATCAGATGTTCTTTGACTCTTATAATGTATTATTTATTATTATGTTCAATGCATTTCAGTTTTTTGGGTGTGCCCACTTCCCATAATTTGCTTTGAAGGTGGGAAACGTCCTCGTTTTTGTGATTTTTATTGACGTATAAATGGAAATGTAGAGGAACTGTGTGTAAACCTGGAAGGAGCGGCGATGGCTGCAGTGTCACATCTTCCCAGTCTAGAGAAAAATGTCTTTCTCTTTTTAATTTTTAAATATTGCATGCATTGAATTTTGATTAAATGAGGTTTGCTGTGGGTGGTGTCGTCTTCTGAGGGATGTTTTAGGGATTATTCATGCTCTGCATAGCTGAGATGTTGCTGCACTGACAGGTCTTCTGTCTCTGGCCTTTGTGACGTTGGAACAGGAATAATCCACAACCAAACAGGAAAAAAAAAAGGAGGAAAACTGGACAGAGAAATGCGAGGGATAATACCAGTAGCTATTTTAATTTTAGTCGCCAGCAGCACGGATGCTCGACTGCTTGCACACAATTAAGAGCATTAGTCAGACACAATGTAAAGCTATTTACAGAGACACAGACGTTCGGTTAAGTCCTCTTGCAAAACGGTGGCTGGTGTTTTTTTGGGAATCCCGCTCTGGAAGAATCAATGGTCCAGATTTATTTTTATATTTTTAAATCCTCCTTTCAAAATAATAGTTTGAAAGAAAGCAGCTTGGAAATATAAAGGCTGTATGAGCTGCAAAGTGGAGTGGAGAGCGACGATGACACACGCGTGTCCGTCTTTGTTCTCGTCTCGGTGTGTATTCAGGGATGTGATATCGATCCGTGGGAACGTCGTCCAGTGGGAGCCGACTCTCTGCGGTTTCTTCATGCCACTCACACGTCACACAGCTGTAGGACTCGGAGCCCGTGTCACATCAACTCACAGCGCTATTGGCTCACATGATAGATATTTAATACTGATTGAAAAAACGGTCCATACGCTGGTATTATCGTGTCAAATAGACTCTTATCCTGAATATATGGGGCAATTATTGTCAAATCAATCACACCTCCGCCTCACGGTAATGGCTGTTGGTGTATGTACGTATATGTGCAGCCATGTATAGATCTGTCTTTTCCAAGATGGCGAGCAGCGTGCACAGGGTCAGAGGTTGGTTGTTACTGACACAGTTTGCTGTGTTTTGCATAACGGCTTTTTCTATTTTTCTTTTTTTGTTTTTGCAGATGACCCCATGGTGTGCTCCATTTCCAACCCGGACTTTGTGATCTACTCCTCCGTGGTGTCCTTTTACCTGCCCTTCATCGTCACTCTGCTGGTCTACATCCGCATCTACGTCTTCCTCCGGATGAGGCGGAAGAGGATCGCCTTCAGCCAGGCCAGCGGGAAGATCCAGCCGGGCGCCATCCCGCCGTCGGTGGTGAGACCTTTACCTCCATTTGATAGTCTCCTGTTACTACTGACTTCATGCTTTATTATTATCATTATGGGAGAAACTTCTCCATATAGTGAGGAGTCAAAACCACAGATATTTTGATGCAATGCAACAAAAACCAAGAGAGAAAATAAGAGTTATTTCAGTCGTTCTGCAACTTTATCACTTGAAAGCAACTTTAAATTTCTCGTACAGTCTCTCACACTGGTAATGACTTGCAAATTATAGTTCACCTTCATATTGGACCTTCTCTGTTAAATGCACATTGTGCGCATACCAAAACCTCCCCTAATGCGTCATCACTGGCTCCATCATGGGAGGAAATTGACTCTTAATCACACTGATGGACGAGAACGCTGCCGTCAGAAACACCGGGTGAAACCACCACAGTAAAAAGCTGCTTCCTCATATAAATGCATTTCAGTAAGTCGCTCGGCGGGTCTGCAGGAGATGTCAGAGGAATCTCAAAATATTAACAGGGCAGAGAAGCCGCGTGCTGTTGAGTGAGGCTGCGCTCTGTGCAAGACGAACATGGGTCAAAGATAAAATGTAAATTACAACTTGGTTTATAAGAAGCTGACACAGCTGTCAGTGTGGAATTGAAGATGCTCTTAATTAAAGTGCCTTGTCAAGTTCAAAATAGTCCATTTCGTTAGTGCGTCCTCTGAGTTTGAGCTAATTTATCAGCTTTTTGGAAAGAAATAAAAGAGGAAGAAAGAATGTGATGTATACTCTGATAATGCTAAAAGTCTGATAAGATGCTGTAATGGAAGTGCTGCTGATGTTCAGCTCGGATAACGTCTCACTCTGCAATGTTCTCCAGCCAAATGTGAATGTTAACGTTCTCTGATTAGCCCTGCAGCTGAGGAGTGCACAGCGTTTGTGGCATGGCTAAAAAAAATAAATAAATAAAAGTAAAATAAAATGAGAGAGACAGAGAAAAGGCAGAGGAAATAGATATCATTGCTATTATTATAAGAGTCCAAAGTGCATGGAGGCGCCACATGCAAACCGGCTCGAGAGACAATGGTATCAGTCTGATGATTAGCATGAATAATAATAAGAGAGAGAGCGATCCGACGGCCACTTTATTTTTATACTTTGCAGAAGTAGCCGAAAAATTACCTTGGAAAGAAAATAAATTGGCCCTCATTAAATAATCAGGACAAGTGGTTCATTTGATTTCCTACCGACTGCAGCAAAAGTAAACACATAGTTTTTAAAACTTCAGCCGTCTTTTATCTATTAGCTATAACTTCTGTGACACGACAAACACGTCACCACCTCTGACCCGCCAGCTCCCTCCGTCGTTACTACGGTAACAGAGCTGCCCTGCAGGACGGAGACGCAGACGACTGTTTCCTAATGCGAAACAGAGTCGGTGAGATCAAATGTGAGAGAACTTTTCTATCGCAATAACAAACAGGAAATCTATTTCTTCTTCTGAGAGCAGCGCTGATAACATCCTCTTTAATAGGGTTTCAGTGCCCATCCCTACACGCTGCACAAATTATACTTGAAGGTCAAAGCATTCTGACAGCAGAAACTTTAGCATTAAGGCTGCTGCGTTATTAGGCCTGTCTATGAAAACCTGCTCTGTCTGAAGCGGTGACCGGCTGCAGGCTACGAACCGGATAAATCATTTATATGAATGAAGCTCCTATCTGCTAAGAGCCGCCACTGTAGCTGCTGTCGTGGTGATGTTGCACAGAAACCCATCGTCTCACATCATATAACTTTATTATGTTGTTTATCTCCCGTTTCATTTTTTAAATAATTACACCACGTTCTCTTTCCTACTTTGTGTATTCACATCTTTTCTTTCCTCTCTGTCTTTGTGAGTTCGTGCCGTTTCCCTGCAGCTTTTTCATGCTCCACTTCTGTTCCTGAGTTTCCCTCTAAAGTTTGAATCACCTAAGTTTGCATTTTTTAGAGTTTGTTTGTTGTGTTCCTGCCTAATCATCAGTTTTTCAACTTTCAAGTAGCTCAAGTCTTTTGTGTATTTTACTGAATAAATCTTTCGGACTCCACCAGACAGCCTTTGTGCGTGCATGTGCACGTTGGCCCAGACGCCTTTAACTTCACAATAGCGTTATGCACTGCACTGAATAGGAAGCAGACGGTGCTGTAGGTGCAGTTCTGCACATCATAGCATGGAAACACAACATGCAGCTGTTGAATGGATACAAACACGCACATTTTCCACTAGAAAATGAAGTACGAAAGCAATTCTGATGCTTTATAAATAGATATAAATAGACCATTAAGGTGTTTTGTGTTTATTTTGAGAACCAGGCCCTGAAGCAATGTTTCAGTGATGTCAAACCATTATTTTTTAAATATATTTATTTTATTATCACACGGCTCTTTAAATGGTGGATATCTCATTTCAGTGCAAATCTTTTTTTCTGAATCAGCTGTCAGTTCTTTGATCGTATCCATCACTCTAATGTTTGTCCCCGTTGATTCTGTCACACAAATGACGGCTTTATCTCGATAACCACGGGCAAGGAGACATCAAGTCATGTTCATGTGCATCTGTTCCTTCCCTATTTTTAAAATACGGTGTATAAAAAGACTCAATTAGATAATTCAGTCCTGTCACCTGATCTTTGCTTTGGCTCATCCAGGAGTTTCCTGTTGGATTCGTTCCAAATTGGATTTACTTTAACAGCAGGTTACAGGTAATTAGTTGAGCAGTTGAACCTCAGTTTGGGATCTCATCCATGAACGGAGCCGCTCGGTGTAAGATCCGAGTCCTGGGGGAGTTCTGGCTGAGAGAGTTATAATAGAAGAGTGTTTTGAAATAACATAATAGGACTCTGACTCAGTCGACTGGAGGAACATTTGATGTTTCAAAGGTGACTGTGCAGCTCAATTAAAACGACAGGAGTGAGATTGACTGGAAAGACAACAGACATGCATCCTGATTCCCTTGATTTATTTCATTCTGTTGGGGCCACGTGTCCTGGAAAACCTGCAAAACCTGCAAAACCTGCAAAATGGTTTACCGATTATCCAGTCATGGAAAACACATGGAAATGTATTTATTTTCCAAAGATGTGCCCAGCAAGAAAAGAGAGCTGTTAACATGTTTTTGTGTTGCTCTATGATAAATTTGTTGTAATTTCTAAGCATGCAAGATATTAATGGACTGCACACCGTAGAATAAATATAGAAACAAATCGGTTGAATGTCCAAAATAAAGCACAACAGTCGAACTACAACTTCTCCAAAGCATGAATGGGACGGAGCGATGTGTATGGCCTTAATAACAAGTCTGTCACTGCAGCAGCTGGAAAGTGATTTCAAGAAGAGAGTGGTCACCCTGATGATGCAGTGTGTTTCAAAGCGAATGGTGCAGTGATTACTGACCTGCAGACTGATCAGTGTGAGGATGATGGGCTCTCAGGAAAATGTTTTCTTATCCATCTTGATATCTGATCCCCCAGGAGACGTGTCTGCAAGAGGAGACTCCCAAGGCGAAACACGACCTGTCCCCTATACGGATCAATGTGGTATGTACACGCAACCATTAGATTCTTCAATTGTTTGTTTTTTATCAATATTGTTAATGCACTGCAGCCGAATTCCTGACTAAGTCTCATACTGAGTGTGTTGGCGTATTGTGAAGTTGTGGGAGGCAAAGCAGGTCTGTTTTTAGCTTTTCATGTGGGTCTGTCTGTGTGTACGAACCTGCACACTTGAGATCCTCGCTACGCTGTGTGGTCTGGGATCTGGGGGTCTGGGATCTGGGGGTCTGGGAACCAAACGTTGTGATTCTGAGTCGCGGCTCGTTGCCTCGTGTCACCTGGCGGCTCGTCAGCTGAGCAGAGCCTGATGCGCTGCAGCACCTGCAGAATCCACAGACTTGTTCAAAGGCGGAGAGAATAACAATCTAATTTTCCCCCGAGGAAAACGAGTGATGAGATAAGTGTGTAAGCGCAGATTATGAAAATGAAATCTAACGTTTGTGCAAAATCCTTGAAATTAGTTAATGATGCTCTCACTTCTCCAGAAGGAAGAACGTGCATTGGAGGTGTATTTGCAAAAAAAAAAAAAGTATAAAAAGTTTGTAAAGTATCCAAATCACATGAGTGCCGACAGCTGATTTCACTTTGAAGCTGAACGGCACGTTTGAGATCGATTGGCGATATCTTCTCAGTTATTATCTACCAGTCTACGAACAGCACTCAGCTTCAAAATATGTCCCACATGAGGTTAAAGCAAAGGAAAATTAATGTAATATTTCATTGTAGAGGTAGACTATGGACTGTCTGTATCTTTATCCATACTTTGAAATTGCTTTATTGGTTTTCTGCAGCTTTAGGGGAAAAGTTCGGCTGCTTTAGCGTCTGATTGCTGCAGTGCATCAACCAGCTGGATGGAAACATTTTTGCTGCCATGCAGATTTATATCAGACAAAGAAAAGTGGAGGTGGAACTGGAAATGAGGCCGAAGGACCGAACATTAAAGCTGCAGGTCTGAACATTAAAGCTGCAGGATGAGCAGAAAGATGCTAAAGAGCTTTGCAGCGCTGACAACCATGACGTAGTTGTTGAATAATCCTGAAGAAAGTTTGTCAAATCAATTGTTGGGCATCGTACATTTATTATTATTGTGTGAATCTAAGGCGTCTCACTCACTGTGCAAGTTCCTGATGTGTCCCGTGTCCCCGCTCCTGACAGCAGAGCGTGGAGCCGTCGAGTCACTCCAAGCCCAACCTGCTGTCTCGATGCCTGTGGCGCAAACGGCCAAAGACGGGGCCGGTGGAGAACTCCATGCTGCCCCCGGTGGACACGCAGAACTACTGCAGCATCAGCCACGCCTCCTGCGGGCGCACAGAGCTGGACCTGGACCAGGAGCGAGGGGAGGAGGGGGAGGCGGAGGCGGATGAGGAGGAGGAGGAGGGGGGGGCGGGGGCGCGGGAGGGGGAGAACAACCAGAAGGGCCGGCGTCCCGTCAGGAGGAGCTGCGAGGTGAAGGACCTGTCCAACGGACGGACGCACACGTCGCTGCGGCCGATGGCGCACTCTCAGACCACCAGTCAGCGGTTCAGGAGCATGCACGCGCGGGAGAAAAAGGCCACGCAGATGCTCGCCATCGTGCTCGGTGAGTAGAGCCTGAGAGAACCTGAGGAAATGAAACTGTAAATGTCACGGTAACACTCGGTACGTCAACGTAACGTATGACAGTTCACCTGCAGGTACTGGCCACACCGGTACCTGTATTGTTGCATTTTTTTTTGTTTTTGCTGAACCACAATAAAAGTCTGGCCGGCTTCACATTCACAGTGTGCGCTCACACACACTCCTGACACACACGCTCCAATTATCAGCCAGCTCGCTATAAACCTGGTCCAGTTCAGCTCTGGCAGAGCGCAGACCTCGCTGAAAAAAAATGTAATTAGAGGTGTCTGATTACATTAGACTGGTGTCAGTGGAAACAATGGTGCACACACACACACACACACACAGGATGAGCTCAGTCCAGTCCACTTCCCAGCTGCTGTTCAGCCAGACGACCTCTGCTCTCTGTGATGTCGAGGGGGAAAAGGCCTTCGATTGAGTTGCAGCAGTTACAGTTGTTTGATTTAAGAGACTCAAGACTTGCACATGAGTACGAAGAGCATTGTGATGAGAAACCAAATCCATTTTAAGAGGCCGGTTGTTTCGCCTGAGAAGCTTTTCTTAAAAACATGATAAGAAGATTCAGTTCAGAAAGTCGTGTGATAATGTTTCACTTATTCAATGAACCAATGGAGGCTTCTCAGTTGTAGTAGATTGGCTGAAATCACAACGGTCCCTGTTGCACATTTTATCAGCTGTCGTCCACTAGAACTCACTAATTGGTTAACGTGAACACAGTGAGCTGAATAAGACCTCGTTCTACTTCTGTACAGAAATGCATAGTAGTAATGGTTGTGTTAAAGGGATAGTTCAACATTTTGGCAAATTGGCTCATTGCCATAATCGCTATAGTCATAGCAGTAGGTTAGTTACCTTTAATTGTCGGTGCAAGCTATTTTTAGAACGGTGGAGCAGAGCCGTGAGCTGCTCAGGGCTATGCTATGGAGGCTTGATTGGTTTCCCTCATCAAACTCATCAAATACAAAATCCCAAAACTCAAAAACGCTTATGTGGACAAGTTGTGACCTGCGCAACCACCACGCTATGAGATAATAACGGAACGATATGAAACAGAGCCGTTTTCGAGGTAAATACAGGGTAAGTACGGAGACTGCTTGCTGAAAAACTGTCCCTGAACGCAACGTGCATCAGCGGTTTTACATGAATTTCCCTCTAAAACAACTCTGTGTGGTAACGTTGTGTTATTATCTCATAGCGTGGTGAATGTGCAGCTCACAACTTGTCCACAGAGTGTTTTTGAGTTGTTGGATTGTCTATTTGATGAGTTTGATGAAGGGAAACCAACAACTCCCATGAGCCTCCGTAGCGTAGCTCTGAGCAGCTCACGGCTCTGCTCTGCCGTTCTAAAAATAGCTTGCACCGACAATTAAAGGTAACGAACCTACTGCTATGACTATAGGGATTATGGTGATGGGCCAATTTTCAAAAATGTTGAACTATCCCTTTAAGCCTACAATGACACTAATGGTTTTACACTGTCAGCTAATATTAAAGAAGAAGTTGGTTACTACTGTAGAAGTTACCTTGGTAAACAAGTTGCTCTTGAATTTTTGGTTTCGTGAAGGTTAAAACAAAGGGCATCTGTATTTTCTCCACAGACTCTGTTGTTATTCTAAACTTTTTATGCTAAAATGTGACGTGCTTCAGCAAACGAATGTAAAGTTTTATCTCTTCCCTCAAATTTTCCCTTTTTGTGTTTTGCGGAGGTCTAAAAAAAGACGTGACTATTGAAACCCTCACACATGCGGTGTTGCTGCTGGCCCACATCCACAGACATCTGCTGAGCTGATTGAACAATTGCAGTCATTAACATGGATTCTGTATTTTCTCTCTTTCTCTCCCTCCCTCTCTCCTTTCCTTTTGAACCATCTTTCTCCAACTATTCAACTTATCCTTCACCTCAAATTTACATTATAAACATGTTTCATATTCATATTTTCTCTGGCCTCTCACCATGCTCCCCCCCCCCCCTCCTCCTCTCTCTATCTCTTCTTTGTCCTCCACTCTTTTCCATTTTCACTCTGGATTCCCTGCCGTCTCTGCTCCGTCCCTCTCTGCTCTCCGGCTGCTCCAGGGGTGTTTCTCATCTGCTGGCTGCCTTTCTTTGTGACTCACATTCTGAACACCCACTGCAGGACATGCTACGTGCCTCCTGCGCTCTACGGCGCGTTCACCTGGCTGGGCTATGTCAACAGCGCCCTCAACCCGGTCATCTACACCACCTTCAACATCGAGTTCAGACGGGCCTTCATCAAGATCCTCAGCTGCTGAGGACGGAGGCGCGCCAGGAAATTAAAATGGAAATGAGGCCAAGAAGTCACGCTCGGGCGCGGTGCGTTTAGTCAACGGTGACCACAGAGATACGCTGTCGCTGCTCAAGGTTGAGGGAAGGAAATCCGTTCTCAGTCCTGCAGCGGTTCTACAGTAGCAGCGAGGTGACGCATGGGAATGAACCGACGCCGCGTCGTGCAATAAATATAAACAAGAGGATTTTTACTTTTCTGACTCTCAACAAAGACTCAAACCTTTGTTTCTCAACAGGGCTCGGACTTCTTCTGAACAGTATTACTCATCCACTGAGACTCGAACTCGCACATGCATACGGTCTTATTGACGGCACGAGGTGTTTCATGGACTTCCTTGTGGATCCGTCTTGTGCAGTCTGTGTACGGTTCACGACTCTTTGATCGGTGCAGGTTCGACGACCACAGTCAAGCTGCACGGCTCATGAATCGATCATAAACCTGCAGGTCACCTCTCCCTGAGGCTCGCCGCCGCCGCCGCCACATGTGGATTAACTGATGTTACTCACCTCCTCCTTCATCATCAACACCGTCAGTTATTCACCTGCGCATGCACAAATCAAAATTCAAGGCCATTCGCTTGAATTGTGTTCGAAGGATCGTATTGGTCCTTTGCAAAGAGTCACATCATTCTGATTGTCATGTTTATCGATGTGGAGCCATTGTGTGCCATGTGGATTAATTAGAAGTTAAAGAAATGTGAGATTTTCAGTGTTTTTTCTAAAGGGATTGTCTGTTAAATGGCAAATTTCCCCGTCACTTCGAGCTGCCCGCTGGCTCTTCTGATGTGCTGATGAAAGCAGGAGCTTTGTGATCCAAAACAACTCAAGCAGGACTGTAAAACCATGTAGTGGGCCGGGATGTTATGGAGAGAGCATTTACTGCAATGTGTTGTAAATAATAAAACAAACACACACAAGGAAAAAAAAAAGAAAAGATGAGATGTTTTCCAGCCTTGCATTCATCTGTCAAAACACGAACATACACAGCTGGCTCATGCAAGTGTACGTCTGAGTGTTGTTTGCGATCAAAGATACCATCGTATACGTCGCTACTGGAGAATAGACGTGTCGGTGGGTTTCTGAGAGAAAGACAAGAGGATCCAAGAAGAGTGAACAGGATATTGGGAGATTTAGAGAGAAAGAGAGGCAGCAGTGACAGAGAGGAGGAGGGGAGGAGGGTGAGGAGGGGATCAATGTGAGGACAAAAACATAGAAGTAGATAATAGATGATGGGAACGCTGAGTGGGATGCAGTAAAGCCAAAAGGGAGTGAAAGATGAAAGAGGAGAGAGAATAGGTGGATGCATCCTGCAGGAGAGGGATGGAGGGATGGAGGGATGGAGGAAGGGAGCTGGTCCTTCTCAGCTGAGAGGCATAAACACCTGCTCCCCCGACACTTTGTGCCATTGCGTCGACTCAGCCTCGTTCCACTGAGACTCCTTATGACGCTGACGCACCTGCTGTGTGTGTGTGTGTGTGTGTGTGTGTGTGTGTGTG
The DNA here is from genome assembly GCA_030347415.2 of Decapterus maruadsi. NCBI lineage: Eukaryota > Metazoa > Chordata > Actinopteri > Carangiformes > Carangidae > Decapterus > Decapterus maruadsi. The sequence goes on from CM064890.1 coordinate 1,712,892, forward strand.
TGTGTGATTGCCTTTATTTATGGATGCACATTGTGATTTGAGAGGAACCTCCAGTCCAGTGTGATCATCATACGGCTAAATGTCAATACAGCCTGGCATTAGTTTGTGTTCCTGCTCCGTCCTCACGCAGCTGAAATCAATACTTAATTCAATGTGGAGACGTAGACGCGCATTTCTACAGGTAATCAGGTTATAAACCACAATGATGATGAAAGGAGGCCTTCGTTATCTTCTGCTCTTTAATTGAATTTGAATATGAATTAATGTAATTTAATTAAAGATACCCTTTAGTGTGTAAATGCTGCACAGCTGAGCCCACGAGCCTCTAGATTACATTCAGAGACAATAGAAACAACAGTCATTCACCTCTTGCTGCAAATGAAATGCATGCAAAAGGAAACACCCCCCCCCCCTCTCGGAGTCGCTGCGTAAACCTCTGGAGGCGGCGGCGTTCAATGCATCCAGCAGCTCGATGCAGAAAAACATACTAATGAAATATCTGTTCGTCTTCACAAGCACAAATAAAAAATGTTCCGTTTCTCTTGAGATGCCGCCAGAGGAAAAGGTGAAGGGGGTCAGTCAAAACAAAAAAAGAGCCGATCCCGTCGGGAGAATGCATGTGCTCATCCAATTTCATGGCTATCTGTTTTTACATTAAAAGACATCTTGTGCATTAAGTTTACATTTTGTCCTGAGGGCGCCGGCGGCTCCAAGAGTCTCTAAAAATGTGTCGGAGTGGTTTCTACTGACGGCGTGATGAGAACGTGTCAACCAGTGTCCAGAAGGAGTTGGCTGCAGGAATTCACATTAAATTATTTTCATGTGGCAGATCATTGCACTATTATCCAGAAGGACAGAAAGAAACAGAAACACTTAATTAATTTTACAGTTCCACATTGAATATCATTCGCTATCATCTGCACAGTTTCCTGGAAGAAACGCTGTGACCTCGTAACAGATTTTACACAAAATCGAGGCCTTATTTCCGATTATTTCTAATTAACTGGTTGTTTTATAACCCTCAGAGTCACTGAGGTCAAAGCAGCTGAGATGAAACATGATAATGTGCAGCTTTATGTCTCATATGCAGATTAAATTATAAGATATAAGATAATGAAAAGATGTTTTAGGTTTAAATGGAGCTTCCATTCAGTTCAAAGGAAACGTTTCTTTTCTCTATAATTAGTGATGATGTCATTGTTCCTTTAAGGAAACTTCTGAACAGAAAACTGAATCTGTTGAATAATACATATTGTGATACAGGTGCAGGAACGCGGGATCAGGTTCAGCCTTTGGTGCCGACAGTTCAAAGTCCTTATCATTACATTTCCATTGGCTTTGTTGGGAACACCTCGACGGAGCTGCATGACTCTCCCTGGAGATCTGAGGTCTTTAGTGTGAAGCTGTGTGAGCGCTGCAGCCGCCGCCGCCTCCTGCTGCTGGAGCGCCATACCATCAAATGTAAAGGATTTCCTCTCAGATCTTCCTTTTGAAGTTTTCTCTTCAGCACTAACTCCCAAACTGAGTTATCGAGGATCGAAAAGCCGGAGCTTCACTGAATGTTTCATTGTCTTCGTCACGCTCTAATGTCGCTTAATTCGTTGCATTGGTTTGTTTTTAAGGTCAAAGGTCAGGTAATTGTTTTAACCGTTAGATTTTCATGGTTGTTTGTTTTGCTCTAAGTGGCACAAAGGCTGCAAAAGTTATGAGAAATGTTTAGTTTGTTATTGTTTGTTTTCCTTCTATCGTAGAGAAACGTGTAAAAACAGACTGACAGCGGCTGATCGTGCCAGTAGCTAGATGTAAAAACTTAACAGCCAACAAACATTCATGACTCTCCAGACCTCCCGCTGCTCGTGGAGTAAAAGTAGAAACTAACATCCGTCCTCTGTTGCTCTCAAAGCAGTTTCATATCTGCATATTTATGTCAAGATGCAATGCGTGATTTTAAGTAGGTTTACCCTCTCGTCACCCCACGCATCTTCTTTATGTGTGTGCACTACGCTGACTGTCAGTATGTATGCTGCACAGCTTCATACACATACACGTAATGCCTGGGTGGATACATGCACAAGCTTTGGGGATTATGTTATTTTCTGTACGCCGTGCATGAGTCTGATGTGTGCATGTCTCTGCAAGCACAAACAGGTGCTTTACTACTTCCTTTACGCCTGTTTGCATTTATGTTGCATGCATGATGAAACAGGTCTGAACGAAGGAGTCCATCAACGAGTGAAAGGCAGAGTGGGTGGGTGGGGGTGGGGGGCGCTCAGTAAGTTCACTACGCTGCTATCTGGGGATGACACAACAGAAGAGGGAAGAGATGAATGCGATTCAGCGTCTGCATGTTTATCAGCAGGTGTCAGGAGGACGAGGACACGCGGCGGCGACTCAGACGTGCTTTCTAAAATCTCTGCTGCTTTAAATACATATAACTAAGCCCATCACCCCCTCACCCCCCTCACCCCCCCCACTCCCCCAACCCCCTCACTCCCTCCAGCTCCCGCACAAATAGTAAGTCCTGATGGAAAGGAGAAGCTTTGTGCGTTTCCGTGGGTGGACGAGCAGATGTGATCGGCAGTCGCAGTGTTTAGCAGCGGCTAATGATGATGGATAAAGATGTTGATTATAGACGGGGGGGGCTTCGCGCCTTGACTGACATCCAGTCTGTCTGTCCCTCTCTCCTTTTCTTTCCTCCCACCAATATGTCAAAGCTGCACAGTAATCATCCTCCCTTCTTCCTGTCACTCCCTGTCCTTTGTGCACACGGCACCTGATGCCGTTTTGGGGGTTAAGGGGTCAGAAGTTCACGTGGAGGTTTAAAGTAAAGTCTGATGTTTAGGTTGATCAATGATTAGCAGCGCTGCGCTAACGATGCTACAGCAAGCAGCCGGTGCAAACGAATCACAAGAGCAGGGAAGAAGAAACATGTTGCATCCAAGAAACTGTCATGCAGAACCAAAAAGATGTAGATTTTGCTCTAAAAGCATAAAAAGTCAGCTTTTTCGATGAAATATGTTACAAACCAGCACTTTATCTGTTTCCTGTTTATATTACTGTGGAGGTGTTACGCACACAATCAGCAAATGTATGATTCAGTGCTTCATGTGTGTGTGTGTGTGTGTGTGTGTGTGTGTGTGTGTGTGTGTGTGTGTGTGTGTGTGTGTGTGTGTGGGCTGTAGCAGAGTTTATCTTCTCATCATCGTTCCTGCAAAAAAACAAGTGTTTTTTAGGTTTGGGTTCATTTTATGAATGTGTGTGTATGTAAGCACATGTATGTTGCTTGTCTGTGTGTGTGTTTGTGCATAAATGTTCCTGTGGTGACAGGTTAGATGCTAATGAATGCGCTGTAGCCAAGAGGGAAGTAAAAGCCCTTTAAACATGTCAACCAATTACAAAGGATCAAAGCAACTGATGGATTGAATCCCACAGAAGCAAATTTACTGCCACGCCAGGAAAGACGGGAAAAACACATCACTACGATAGTTTAGCTTTATCATTTGTTGTTGTGTTACTGTGTCACAATAAGGTCAATTTGGAAAAATTAACTTTTAAAGTTACAATGCAACTTATTGCTATGGCAGCAAACACTTCCTTAAGATCCCACACATTTTTGCATATGAAAATAGCTGCATACGTACATGTACATATACATAAACATATACATATACATACATATACATATACATATACAGTGACGCATTAATCAAGATGAAGCTGCAGGGCTTGGGTGCAGCTTCAGAAGGTTTCAGACATAATCAGTTTGTTTCTGTATAAGATCTGCTTTTATTCAGATGTTTAAACCAACTGCCTTCTGGGAAAAGAGGGGGACAATGAGTGATCTTGGTATAAGACTTGTTTTATTGTGCATATCAGTGTGCAACACTAGTGCTTTTCAGTACCAGCATTCTAACCTCTCGAAGGATAATCTGACATCACAGGACTTGGGAACAGGAAATGCATCCAAATACCTTATTTTTTTAGGAAATTGCATTTAATCACTGGGTTTGAGATCACTTTAAATAAATACTGCCGACCTGCTAGACTGGCTGCAACCCCTCCCCTCGAGACGCTGCACACAAAAGCAGTGTAGCCAGATTGTATCAAAACAGAAATGATTTTATTGCTGGAAAAAAACAACAACATTTTAACACCATTGTCATAATCAGGATTTCATAAATACTTGAGCCAAGTCCACGTTGTTCTCCTCCTTTCTGTCAAAAGTGTTTCCACTGCTTCGATATACTTGAGCTAAAAGCCCCATTCCCCTGAAAGCAAATGAAATCTCTTGTTATTTTGGTATTTATTGTTAGGCTGTGATTAATGCAGCGTTCACCAAACTACCAGGAACAAAATACTGACAAAGATTAGACTGTTTTGAGTCTGACCACGTAAAAAAAACATGTTGCCTCGAGTTAGTTTTAGGTTGGACGTCTCTCTCAAGGACGTTTCAACATCTGGACAGGAGGATCAAACTATTAACTGTATGATTAATGGCCGACTGACGGAGCTGCAGCTTTCACACAGACTGTATGTGTTTATAATTTAATGTGAAGCTCCATCTTCTCCCTCGCTGCAGGAGCTGTGTTGTCTTTAACCCTACTTTGTGTCAGGGTCGCGCTGCATTGATTGGCCGGCTCGCTCCCCACAGTTTAGGGGTAAAAACCCAACGTGACTGGACTCGGTACTAGTTTTTATTTTTTATCTCCAGCTCAGCAGCAGTCGGTCTCATTGCATGTTAATTTCTACATCTTCTTAAAAGGGTGTGGCCCCACATTCCTTCCCCCCTGTCCCTGTAGCTGCTTTTATCTCGCTCCTTTGATAAGGACCGGCGGCCTCGAGAGGACCGTGTTCCTCGCGCGTTTCTTCGTGACTAACATTCATAAGCAGCACCGACGACGAGATAACGATTTACAGCGATTACATATTAATTAGTCAGATGGTTAGTGATGCAGAGTTGGTAAATAAGAAGTGAAAAGGGGACGATTTAAAGGACTTCTCAAAGTGAGTCACGTCAGATACCTTTCAAGTCAAGATCCATCAAATGAACCGTTTCTCTGTCTGACGTCTGAATGTAAAACAAAAAGGTTCATTGCACTTGCAGATTGAGCAGTCATTAAGTCGCCCTGCACCGAGGGATCGCCTGATTAGCCCCAGAGAAACCGTCATAGTGCATAGCTTGTGTGGTTACATGTAGCATCACACACCCACAGAGATCCAGCGCACACAACCAGCAGGTCTGCACCAGCTCAAAGGGTTTCCTGATCCCCGACGCACTCCAACCTCTGCAGGATAACCGCTTCATTTGGATGTTTCCTTAGATCTCCCGTGGAGGAGATTAAAGAGCAAACGCTGCTGCCCTCAGAATTACCATCACAATGCTGCCCTGTGATTATTATTGGCAGGCCAGGTCTCAGGACCGGGGAGATACTTTTAGAGTTAATGAGCAGAGGGGGGAGCGAGAGCAGCCCCTCACCACACCTATCAGGATTCATCCCAGGAACAATCTCTTATCCTTCTTCTTAACACAGAGAGGGAAGAACGGAGGGAATTTCCCTCCATATACAAGCCCCCCCCTCCTCTATTTCCCAGGAGATATCGATTCATTCTGGAGGAAATCGTAGCAATTAAATGATTATTTCACGTATCGGGAAGACGAACCGAATCTTGCAAATTTGCACTTAGTTGCAGAACAGCTGTATCCCTTAAATAGAGGCAGATGTTCAATAATGTATTAGGAGTCGGCATGCATAAGTAATAGATCCTATGCATGGTCACACCTTTTTCACTCCAGACCCTCAGTATCTGGGTTTCCCTTATTCTGTCAATCTGTCGAGCAATTAAAGGCACCGAAAAATGTGACTTTGTGCAGTCGGGGTGCTGGCTGCACATGTGGGAGACAGAAAAACAGAGAGAGGAGAAAGAGGAGGAAGAGATGGTCACATGAAGACTTGATTATCATATTTTCTTCCTATAGAGGCCAGAGTACATGTATTAAATATGGTATAATTACCTGACATTACATTAAGACCCAAACTGCCATAATGACTCACTAATTACACACTTCGTTCTCATGCTCGCTGTCCATTTAAAGCAGCAGCCGATGCTCTGACAAAGAATACTTCACCAGAGTCAGGAAATTATAGAACAATAATAAATTAAAAAAAAGATCTTTCTTTCTTCATTCATGTCCATCTGGAAAACTTCCCACACCTCCAGTGTCTGTGTTTTTATCACACCTTCACACGCACTTGGATACAACTGGTCGCCTCTCCTCGTTCTCTGCTTCCTCTCTCCTCACACAGTTTTTATTTTCCTCCTCATTCGTCACCCTCGTTCTGTGTGACTGTCTGTGAATTGTTCCGTTTCCAGCTTGTTCTTGTGTTGGCAATCACATGTCAGGCCGTCACGTATCGATTGTTCAGGGATGATGATCAGGTGGTTGTCGCCGTGAGGCCGTATTGACCGCGCTGCCGCCGCCGTGTGTGTTTCACCTCCATCCATCCCACGTGTGGTTGGAAACAGGAGGAATCAATATTTTGGGGGAAATACACTTTGTCGCTTTGTTAGCTCTGTAATGTCTCATTTGTTCAATCTATATGAAAAAGTACGTGTAAAAGTTGTTTTTGTTTGCGACCTTTGGACAGAACCAGCTGCTGATACGAACCACAGACATCCAATAGTGATGCAAACTCTTAGAAATAAACACATTTCCTCAACATGTCTCCTTAGGGATAGTTCAACATTTTGGCAAGTTGGTGTAGCAGTAGGTTCGTCACCTTTAATTGTCGGTGCAAGCTATTTTTAGAACGGCAGAGCAGAGCCGTGAGCTGCTCAGAGCTACGCTACGGTTTCCCTCATCAAACTCATCAAATACACAATCCAACAACTCCACAACGCTCTGGTGGACAAGTTGTGACCTGCACATTCACCACACGATGAGATAATAACACAACGTTACCACACAGAGTTGTTTTAGAGGGAAATACAGAGACTGGTGATGAAAAACTGTCCCTGAAGGCAACGTGCATCAGAGGTTTTGCATGAATTTCCCTCTAAAACAGGGTCGGCCCTGTACATCCGGGGGCCCTGTTATTCACTTACTTACTACTAATTGGATGCTTCACTGCAGAGGAAAACTCCTGTTGACATGTCCACACCTCCAAACCTTCCTCAATCAAGTTCTAAGCTTGTGACGATGCCTGCTTGTTGATGATAGTATTTGTTGAGTTGGAAGATACAGATGGACCGAAGCACATTTTATTGGTTTATAAATAAAAGCTTTACATTTTGATTCTGTGTCTTGTTTTTCGGGGACATGTTTGACTCCATTAGAGGACAGTGAAGACATGACACTGTTATGTGCTGACCAGAAGCATGTATGTATGTATGTATGTATGTATGTGTATGTATGTATGTGTATGTATGTGTATGTATGTATGTATGTATGTATGTATGTATGTATGTATGTATGTGTATGTATGTATGTATGTATGTATGTGTATGTCCTGTCCTCCAGTCTCATGGAGCATCTTGTTATGTGTATGTATGTATGTATGTACACTTTGTTATGTATGTATCATGTATGTGTATGTATGTGTGTATGTATGTATGTATGTATGTATGTATGTGTTTTGTATGTGTATGTATGTATGTGTATGTTTGTATGTGATGTCAATGTACACTTGTATGACGTATGTATGTGTATTTATGTATGTATGTATGTATGTGTATGTATGTATGTGTATGTATGTATGTGTATGTATGTGTATGTATGTATGTATGTATGTATGTATGTATGTATGTATGTATGTATGTATGTATGTATGTATGTATGTATGTATGTATGTATGTATGTATGTATGTGTATGTATGTATGTGTATGTATGTGTGTATGTATGTATGTATGTATGTATGTATGTGTATGTATGTGTATGTATGTATGTGTATGTATGTAAATTGTATGTATGTAATGTATGTATGTGTATGATGTATGTATGTGTGTATGTATGTATGTATGTATGTATGGATATGTATTTTTGTATCATGTATGTATGTGTATGTATGTATGTGTATGTATGTGTGTATGTATGTATGTGTATGTATGTGTGTATGTATGTATGTATGTATGTATGTATGTATGTATGTATATGTATGTATGTATGTATGTATGTATGTATGTATGTATGTATGTATGTATGTATGTATGTATGTATGTATCCCAGCAAACACAAACCGTAATTTCAACGTTGATTTCCGGTTGAAACCAGGTTGATATAAGGTTTGAACGTTTTTCAACCTCTTTTCAACCGTCTAAAAAGCGGTTACAACGTCAACGTGTCGCAAAACACGTATTTGTTTAATTTTGGTTGATAATCATTTCCGTTGTAGCTCTCAAAATAGATTGTATTGATTAGATCGACGTTTTTTCTCTAAATGAGGGAGGCGAAATTACGTCTAAACAAAACGTAATTTCAACGCATTTAATGTTTCATAAAATATCATAAATATGGATATATATGGGCTTTGTGCTGTTAATAGAAAGCTTCCAGTACATCGCCATGGTGATATTTTAATGAATTTATGTAAAATTAGAGGATGGTGGGTACTGCTGTAGCGCATGCGCAAACACTTACAGTCTGAGGAAATCCCATGAGCCTCCGTAGCGTAGCTCTGAGCAGCTCACGGCTCTGCTCCGCCGTTCTAAAAATAGCTTGCGCCGACAATTAAAGGTAACAAACCTACTGCTACGACTATAGGGGTTATGGTGATGGGACAGTTTGCCAAAAATGTTGAACTATCCCTTTAAAGCGATGTGTGCTGCTGGATTTCAAACACTGCTTCAATCTTTTGTCCTCATTATTTTTCACTCTAATCTATCAAATCTTTACTTCTGCGTCCTTTTCTTCCTGTGGCCCAAGGCTCCTTCCGCTGCCGATCGCCTTTTTAGTGGGTCACACCTTTCCTGTCGTTCATATTCTGGCCTTTTCCTCGCCGCCATAATCCACTCCCCCCACCCCGCTGCCCGTTAGTCTGGTGCAACTTGTTAATTAAATCTGCAGATTGAAAGACCCCGGGGGAACGTTGTTTAATCGATGAGCACAAATAGATGAGTTTCATTCCTATAACACAAGTCCAACCCACGGCCCAATTGAGAGAAAAGTGTGTGTCTGTGTCTGTGTGTGCGTTGTACAATTACCATCCAACAGCACAAGAGCAATCTCAATCACTAAATGCTCTGCTCCTTCTGACACAGAAAGAAAATTGTTTCTTTAGAGCACAAGGCCTCTCTCTCTTTTTTTGTAATGGCTGCTCTGACAACGTTCACTTCTGCCTCTTCGCTGTTTCCCCCTGAACTCTCCTCTCCTGCCCTCTCCTCCTCCTCCCTCTTCCTGCTGTTGATACGTCTGCTAAATCAGGAAAGAAGGTGCTTCCAGTTCCGCCAGAGACTTAATGAGTACCTGATGCACGTCAGAGGAGGTTTCCTTTCACCAGCGGCTGTCATCTCATCCCCGCAGCCGCCAGACCGACGTCGCTGCAGAAACAGAGCAGAGGTGAAATGCAAATGAAGATGAAACTGTGACTGGCCAATGTACAAATGGAGACAAAATATTCATGCATGAAATGTGGCGTGAACACATGTGGACTCACATACATACTAAGTGCACTCAGTAGTCAGACAGAGGGGTGCCTGCCTGGCCTTTCTTCAGCTGCAGGCGCTTTCCTGTTTCGCCCAGCTGTTCTTTTAGCCCCGCAGCGAACTCTGTGTCTGACCTCCACATTTACAGCAACAACAACCCGACCCAGCTGGCGCAAACATCAGCAACACCCACAACAACACGGAAATGCAAAGTCACAGAGAAGGAAAAAAAGGAAGAAAAAAAAAAACATGGCGGTGATTCATCAGCGACGCAACAAACTGCACTGGAAGGAGACGTGAGAGCGGCTGCTCATGTGTCACCTGCAGCTGCAGCTGTTCCCCATCCAGCCCCATGTTACAGTTACATGCACTTACTGGTACTTATTTTAAACCTATGGGTGTAGAGCTGTGTTTCCATGGTAACAATCAGTGACACCTGGTGGCAATCAGCATCACCAGCTGTCAAAAAAAAAAAATAATGTGTGGAGAAATATGTGTTGTGTTGTGTTGTGTTGTGTTGTTTTCTTCGGAGCTCAGTGAAGCTGCAGCTCAGCTCTGTAATGCAATAATGTGCAAAACAAGAGCATCTTTGTTCAGGTTGTTAACGAACTATGACATCTGTTAAGTGTTAAGTTATATTCCCCGTTTCAAGATTCAAGTCAAATCCGCCTTTGCATTTCGTCTAAAAAGTCGTTTTAACAAAGAAAGAGGAAATAAATTGGGTTTTTAAATCCACACCCGTAAGCCATTCTGCTGAAGTCGTGGAAAAAATATGATAATGTAGCGATAATAACGATGCAAATAAAACCTCTTATGAATGTAAACCCCTGCAGTCAAACCTGGAGAAGATACAGATGAGTACTCGTGTAGGATTGTGTGCATTACGTTGGAACAGGCTTTGATTAAACCGTGTCTCAGCTATCACTAGATCATCCTCTTATGTCGTCCTAGTTGGTGTTTTCTGATTGAAAATATAGCACTGAGATAAATAAATAAAATGCTAATTCCATCTTCTTTGTGTACTTGTGCTGAAGAGATATAAGATGTTGTGACAGTAACACGGTAAGGCCAAGAGTATCCAGGAGGCAGTTGCCGTGGGGACCAGCAGGCTGAAATAATAATATTTCACTCCTTTATCAGTTTTATCAGTGTATTTTCCTTCTTTTGTGATGTTACCTGTCTGAATAAATATAGCCCTCCTTTTCATCAGCTGTCCAAACTGCTTTTATAAGCAGATTATTACATCTGGGACAAAATAATAATATTAATAATAATAAGCCCCAGCTGTGTTTAAGATTTCACCCCATGCACTCCGATATAAATTGAGGTCACACACGGTGTAAACAAACCATATTTCATTCAGCAACCTCGAATAACCTAATTGAGGCCGCGGCGGTGGGGGTGTTTCTTGGCGCTGTGCATGCGTACAGTAAATTGCATAGTGTCACAAACGCACAAAACGCTCGGTGAGACAGGGGTTGATTGGATGTGGGTCCAGCTCGGCCCCATCGCATGCATTTCAAATGACTTGGCTTGTGTATGTAGAGGGACGTACTTGAAAAGCTGATGCAAATATCACAGTTTAAACCCCAACAAGCACTTCTGACTAGGGTTGCAAAATTCCGGGAATTTTCAAAGTTGGAAACTTTCCATGGGAATTTATGGGAATTAACGGGAATATACGGGAATTAACGGGAATAAATCTGAAATTTACAAAATTGAAGGTTGGCCCTTAACAGGGAACTTAAATATAGTTGGAGAAAATATATTGTAGCATAATCTTGGCTAAAACAACCAGATTTAATGCAAGCAACTTGAATATCTCTGCTATTCCATGCACACTGCTTCCTGCAGGGCTGTTAGGCCACGCCCCCTACATGCACTGCTTCCTGCAGGGCTGTTAGGCCACGCCCCCTACATGCACTGCTTCCTGCAGGGCTGTTAGGCCACGCCCCCTACATGCACACTGCTTCCTGCAGGGCTGTTAGGCCACGCCCCCTACATGCACTGCTTCCTGCAGGGCTGTTAGGCCACGCCCCCTAAATGCACTGCTTCCTGCAGGCTGTTAGGCCACGCCCCCTACATGCACTGCTTCCTGCAGGGCTGTTAGGCCACGCCCCCTACATGCACACTGCTTCCTGCAGGGCTGTTAGGCCACGCCCCACATGCACTGCTTCCTGCAGGGCTGTTAGGCCACGCCCCCTACATGCACTGCTTCCTGCAGGGCTGTTAGGCCACGCCCCCTACATGCACTGCTTCCTGCAGGGCTGTTAGGCCACGCCCCCTACATGCACACTGCTTCCTGCAGGGCTGTTAGGCCACGCCCCCTACATGCACTGCTTCCTGCAGGGCTGTTAGGCCACGCCCCCTACATGCACTGCTTCCTGCAGGGCTGTTAGGCCACGCCCCCTACATGCACTGCTTCCTGCAGGGCTGTTAGGCCACGCCCCCTACATGCACTGTGCATTCCTCCATCACATGCACAGATGATTCCTTGAACCCTGGAGGCCACACTTTTGAGCCCAAAGCACAATAGGAGGGCTCCTTTCATTTAAAGGGACAACCAGGAGTTTTTGAAAGCAAAGTGTGTTCACACTACATTTCCCATGAGCCTCCGTGCACGGTGAAATTCTTGGACCGGCGCAAGACAGACGAACCATAAACGGTGATTTGGTGACGTTATTCCCATAACCCACAGGGCAGCATCCGCAAAACCAAAACTAAGAAATGCTGGGTGACCCGACCACTAAATAATAACAAAATAACGTTAAAGACAAGATTTTTTTTTGATACTGTTTGTTTCAATTACCCCCAATTTCTAGTTAATTCCCATAAATTCCCAATAATTCCCATAAATTCCCATAATTCCCGTGGAAAATTTCCAATTTGGAATATTTCCAAAATTCCCCAGCTTAATTTCCCATGGAAAGTTTCCAGAAATTTACCGTTAATTTATTGGAAATTTTCCATCCTTTGCAACCCTACTTCTGACCCATTGATGTCGTTTCTCTGTCGAGTGTTGGGGGTTGAGGGACGGAGCTCTGGGAGTTGTGGTTGTGGAGACGAGCGCTGGACAACAGCTGAGATTTGTGTGTGTGTGTGTGTGTGTGTGTGTGTGTGTGTGTGTGTGTGTGTGTGTGTGTGTGCGTGGCTGCCCGACAGGCTTTTCATCAACGGCATCCAAACACTGGACCGGTGCCAGAGTCTCACTGAGTGTTTGGGCTTCATCATTCACTGAACCACCTTAAACCGGGGGGACGGAGGAGGGGGAGGAGCTGCTCGCTGATTGTAAATGTAGAGGAGATGTTTTAGGCGACTGTGAGGAGAACGACAACCGACAGCGTCCTATAGGCTGAACAACACATCGACACATCTGCTGCTTGATTTAATCAACACACCAGGAAATTGCTTTCAAACTCAGTTAATGTTAGTGTATCTATCACCGTGGCAGGCTGCACCAATCACACGGCTGCTGCACCACCAGCCAAAAAAAATAAACAAACACAACATCTTAGTAAATATCTTCAAGACTCCTTCGACTGCGGCTGCTTCTCATGGACATTTGACTGTAAACAGATTGATGTGTTTGTGCCGAGGGGCAGAGCGTCATCATCAGGCCTCGCCGTCACGGTGCAGGAACCGATTCTAGTTTCTTTTTATTGAAGGTGGAGTCTCAGCTTGTTTCAAGTGGTTAGAGCCTCGAGATTGGATTTTATCTTCTGGCGAGTTCGCTCTGAAGTCTGACGCCGGCCCCGCAAACTATCCTGGGGTCACGACTGCAAATGGAAGTCGGTGTGTTTATTTTATTAAACCCAGTCTCAGAGGTTTCTATCGTTTTTTACAAGATATTTCCTCAGTGGCTTTGATATTGTTAGCGCACTTGTATCGGCCGCCAGATTGAATCAGAAGTGTGTCTGCAGTCGTCACATATGAAGCATGAGGCCTCGGTAACGTGCTGCTGCCGCTGTGTGTGTGTGTGTCCAACAGTAAGTGAATCTCGTGGACACAGATAAGGTTCGGTTCAGCTGCTGAGATTACATCTCCAGACACCAGGATGTTTCTGCATCCATTCAAAGCAAATCAGCCACAAAGCGCTCAGCGGCGCTCGCTCCCAGCATCCCAGTCGCTCCCAAACATGGAAAATAAAGAACAAATGAGAGTCAGCTTGACTTCTTTTAACTAACATGGCTGCTGCGGCTGCTAGTTATCAAGTTCAGAACAGTCCAAGTCGACCAAGGCTGGCGGCGGTGGTGGTGGTGGTGGGTGGAGCGGCGCCCGAGGCGGCGGCGGCACGCTCACATATTCATAGACTCCAAGTCTCAGTAGTGTGCTAAGAAGTTTTCACTTGTTTATTGGAATTTTATTTGTGCAAAATCCATTATAAACAAAATATTGCTCAGCGCGGGGTACTTTTTATATTTTTCCAAATTGTGTCCAGAGGGGCTCTTTAAAGGAAAAATCTGCTTAAAAGCACCACTGTCTGTTTGCGGCTGTGAGTCTATTCAATGCTGCACAGCCGATGTGACTTTAAGCCAAACAAGCGCGTCTGCTTTTGATGTTCTCTCACATCCAGATGAACTTCTAATTCTCCGCTGACGGCGATCTCCATCCGTGAAGGTGCAAAGAAAGAGAACCTCGTGTTTAAGAGCAAAAGAACGATCAGGATTTTCTCTGCACGCTCTTCATTTCTCTCACTTAAAAATTCACTTTCTCTGCTGGTCTTGGTCTGCTCCCTCAAAGGCGGCTGTCAGCTTTCGTTTTTGTGCTGTCCCATCATTCCCGGGTGTCCTTATTGCTTTTCATTCTCAATCCAGTTCTTTGTGAATCCCCCTTCCAGCCCTGCACATCAGAGAAAAGGAGGTTCTTGGAAAAGAAAAAAACACACACACCACTACTCTGTGTCTTAAAGTTTGCACCATTAAGAATTAATGGCACTCACATGGCACAAAGTCTGGCTATTGCCACAGTGGGCGATCCTCGGAGGCAGACAGACCTCGCTTCATCAGTACGAGGAACGGCCGAAGCCTTCGGAGAACGCGATCGCTATTTAATCAAGGCTCTGCCTGGAAGCCCATCAAGATGTTGAGTCACGCTCTTGAAAACAAAACCCTCTAAGCTGTCATTACAATCACATCTATTGATTTCTGCCTGATTGCCCGTGACGTGACGCTTTAACCTCCCACCAGTGTTAAACATATGTGAGAAACTGCGAACACAAACAAAAGGAAAAAAAAGGCCAAATCAAGCAAACGTTTGTTTAAACTTTGAACTGTGAATGAAGCAGCTGTGAGGAGGATGATGTGTGCTCAGGCCTCCACATGCATTTTTCTCCTTCCGGCCACGTTAAAGACTTCACCAAACACAAACGATACAGTGTTGCCTTTTGAATTTTGAAAACAATTCATTAACAATAAGCCATCGTGAAGGCGGACGTGCACATGAATAGATCGTTTTACAGTGAAAAATCCATGAAGGTGGTTTGATTGATGGGAGAGTAATCAATCCCATTCTCGATCATTAAAGGGATAGTTCACCCAAAATTCAAATTTCACTCATTATCTCCTCACCCTCATGTCGACTAAGAGCTGTGAGAGTTTCCAGGGTCCTCCGTTCCTTCTCTGAGTTACGGGGGGTCCTCGCAGCAGGATTTGTCCATATAATGGTTGTGAATGGACACCAGGTTTCTTGGTCCAAAAAGACACACCAAAAAACATCCAGATACCTCCATACTGCTCGTCTGTAATGTCCCGACATGAGAAATTGTTCCCAAAAAAATTAAATAAGTCTGTATTTTAAGCTTGTTTGCTCCCAGTGTCACTGCTCTTCCTGTGTCAGTGCAATTCTCAATTTTTAAATTTTTGAAAATTTGAATTTTGGGTGGACTATCCCTTTAAAACCTCCTTTACCACAGGTCGTTCTTTTCTTTCAAAGCAGCAGGCTGTAACGTAAGCTCTAAACAACAGTGTCAATCAAATATATCTGGTTTGAAGGTGCAGAACAAAGTCTTTAAGGAGATCACACGGACGACTCCCTCGAGGTTTCGTCCCATCGAAGCTTCTCTAAGAGACGCTAAAGGACGGCATCCATAACAAAACACTGACACTTCCTCATGCATCGCTCCCATCTTCCATTTCTGCAAAAAGCCCAGATCTGAAATTATGCTGAATGAGGCGTTCCTTCCCCGTTTCTTCCGCCGATGCTCAGTAAAGGTCAGATCCTACATGGCCTTTTCATCTGTCCACTGTCCTACTAAACCGAGCACGGCTGACCTTTCGTTCAACTTCCTGTGACCTCTGGGGGAAAAGCCTGCATTAGTGCAACACACAAGCTTATTCAGGCTACATAGGCATTTTTAAAACTATACAAAATATAAATGTGCACTTGTGATTGTGGTAGCAGCTGTTGCAAAACAATCAAACCTTTAGGAACTGAATCGCTGTACAGACAAAACCTCACACCCACAATTTAGAGGTGTCAGAAATGAAAAATGATTGTTACACTTTGTGTCCCTGAGTGTTTTGTTCTGCTATCGATCAGAAAGACAAATCCAAGTCAGAAAATGTTTTTTGTTTTTTTCTTTTCGTTGCTGTTGTTTTCAAATTGTCTGAATATTTCAGCCATTATTCTCACCACGGTGTGACTTTCTGCTGACTCAGAGGAAAATAAAAAAACTCTTTTTTTTTCAATAAAATGTGAGTTTAAGTCGACCCACTCGACGTAAACCTGCTGTTTTCCTCATACTGGCAGTGGAGCTCATTGACTTTGTGTGTGGAGGTGAGAGCGCAGGAGGGGGGGGATCCTGCAGCAGGGCAGAGACTATTAGTGAATGAATACATTTATATATAAAATTAACCTGAAAACATTTTGGTTCTAGTTGCTGAGTGAGAATACATTGAGTTTAAATATGGACTTTATTATTGAAAAAGCATCTCTATGTTCCATTGGATCGTTGAACCACAGTGTTGACATTGATTCACCAAATACACAGCGGAGTTTGAAACATTAACCCGTTCAGACCAATAAAGTTTCAGGACTCGCTCTCTCTAACAACACGGCTCTGGGGATTGTAATATTATTGATGGTTTAGCACCATTAACACTGAGATACAGTATCTCAACAAGCTGTTTTATGGGCTGTCCAGCTGTGGTATTTCTGTAGTTTTGTAATGTTAATTTTTTTTTTTTGAAGAGTGGTTGGACTGTCATTGAATTTTTTTTTTAAACACTCAAATTTGGCATTTTGAACCTTATTTGCACCATTGAATTAAGCTGCAATGGTTACAATCAGTAGATTTATGTAATAAAATTCACACAGAAAGTCCTCTGTTTAGTTGTGATTATGTAATTTAGTATTTTACAAATGTCTTTACACCCTTTTGCAAGAACTAACTTTTCAATATAGAACATAATAGCATTTGATTTTCCTGGGTACAAAGGACTTTTTCAATTTCAAATTTATACACATTTTGGCCTTGACATTTGCAAAATGTCACTATTTTCTTTCAAGATGCACATTAATATATAGAGAATAGAGAATAAAAATTATCATCATACACTGCATGACGAAATTTGCAGCAATATGAATTCAGACCTTCCAATATAATTAAATGAAGACCAAGTGTCAACAAAAAACGTTAACAAGAAAAGTTTACGGGGATTAATACTGAACACGTGACCAAAACTATGGTTTCTTGCTGAACATCTGCTAAAAATGTACATTATTAGCATGAGAGGCTGCTTTATGTTTCAGGCTCACAGACTCTTGTTTGACCAAGACTACGTCATTCAGCGATAACGTCAATATGTCAATACACAGGGTCAAAACAATGCAGGACCTATAATCCTAATAATCTATACTCTCTTCTTTTTCCCTCACTGGAATCACTCGCCTTCACTTCGACTGAATAGCTGCACTTTACTGGAGTCATTTTAGTGAAACCGTTTCATTGGCCAGCCACTAAATGCACCATCACCCTGAAACGGAGCCTGCACCACGTGCAGCGGTCCTTAACCTCGGTGAGCATAAACAGGATGAGGGCGAGAACAGTGAGCTTCTTCAACGAGTAACAAGAGCACATTCATTTCTAGTAACACAATCAATATCATAAGAGAAACACATGACTGGATGAGTGGTCAACTAATGGTTTTACTTCCACATTTTGGTATTAAAATGAAAAACCAACCATTTAATCATTCATTACTTTCGCACAACCACCACATCCTGTCTGTGCACAAAGAGACAGCTGGTGCACACACACACACACACACACACACACACACACACACACACACACACACACACACACACACACACACACACACACACACTCATTCCACTTAGACAATGGACTATGTGTACTTATGGTGTTACGATGTCATTTAACATCATGATGCTTCATGTGTGATTAAAACCAGACCAGAGAAAATATGTATTTCTCAGCACTCGACTTGACCTCGCTGCTTTCATGTCACGTCCACTTCAATTTACACATGACACCAGGTCACAAGATATATTCACCAATAAGTCTGGAGCACTGGTTCTCAACCTTTTGTACATCAAGGAATTTTAGAAGTAAACACCAGAAATACACAAATATTTGTTCTGAGGCTGAAGAACATTACTTTTTTATACTTTCAAATTGGAGCCAATTTTTGGAAATATTATAGAGAAATTTCTGGAAAAAAAAGTGGTCAAATTTCTCCAAAAACATTTCTAGGAAGAAGTGGTAAAAAAAAATTACCCCAAAAAAGTAAAAAAAAATTTTAAAAAAGTAAAAATTTAATCAAAAAAGTGGTAAAATTTCTCGTAAAAAATGTTCAAACTGAAAAGTTAAAATTTTCTAGAAAAAAATGGTAAAAAAAAATTTTAAATGTAAAAAAAAAAGAAAGAAAAAAGTGGTCAAATTTCTCGTAAAAAATTTTCAAAATAAAAAAGTAACGATTTTCTAGAAATAAGTGGTAAAATTTCTCGTAAGAAATGTTCAAAATAAAAAGTAAAAAATTTCTAGAAAAAAAAGGTAAATTTTTTAAAACAAAAAGTAAAAAAAAAAATTCTAGAAAAAGTGGTCAAATTAAAAGAAAAAAACTAATCAAAAAAAGTGGTAAAATTTCTCGTAAAAATGTTCAAAATAAAGATAAAAAGTTAAAAATTTTCTAGAAAAAAGTGGTAAAATTTCTCATAAAAAATGTTCAAAATAAAGATAAAAAGTTAAAAAATTTCTAGAAAAAAATGGTAAAATTTTTGAAACAAAAAGTAAAAAGAAAAGAAATCTAGAAAAAGTGGTCAAATTAAAAAAAAACTTCTAGAAAAAAGTGGTCAAATTAAAAAAGAAATAAATAGAATATAGAAAAAAGTGGTAGAATTTCAAGAAATAAATTGGGGACCCCCTTCAGATCTCTCATGGCCCCCTAGGGGTCCCCAGACCCCCCGTTGAGAACCACTGGTCTGGAGCATTAATGTATTATGACCTTTTGAGTGGAGCACTTTAACCTACACTTATACGCTTTGGGATTATGATGAAAGAGAGCCTCTGTGTGGCCGTTAGTTGCATAAACTTCCAAACAAGAAGCATTAACCCCTGTAAACACAGATTCCCTGGGGCGTCCGACGGCCCCTGCCTGGTTCATCCACAGCCATGGATGAATTTAATGAACAATTAATGCATTGATACTTGATCTTCCATTAGTGTTGAAGAATGCAAAAGTTGTCAGCTGGTGATTTATGTGTATAAATGAATGATATCTTGAAATCACATCAGTGGGAGGTAAAAATAAATTGGTGTTTGGCCTAAAACAAAAAGCATGATATTTGTTCAGACATGCGATCAGTTATCCTCAACTACAGCTGTCAGTTGATGAACACAAATTGAGCAAGTTAACAAGATCTGTTACTTGGAATAGTATTGGTCAAGGGTTACCATGGGGACAGACATTACAAAGAAAATGGGTAAAAGGCAGTAACAAGAAAATGTTCCAAGTATGTTGAACCAGACACTCTGAATCAAGTAATTAAGGCTCTAGTGTTGTTTATCTGGACTATTGCCCTGATTTGGTTTCTGATGCACCAAAGTTACGTCAAAGGAACAAAGCAGCTAGGATTGCTTTAAAAGCTGCAAATATCTTAAAAAGGTGAATTTACTGGACTGTTGGTTGTAGACAGATTAAAATTAAGTCTCCTTACTTTCAGGGAATTTGATTGTAAAAAATGAAATGTGGTTAGAAGTGAACTTTGACTCCAGCTGGATAATTTACTGAGACAACCAAGAACAAACTTTTTAAAACACACTGATATATGTAGAGCTATCACAGGATGGAACGCATTACCTAATAACATCAAAAATATTACATCAAAATACAGTTTTAAAAAGGGATGTCAAAAGACTATTTACATAAAAAATGAGTAAGCCTCTATAATTTATTACAGAAATTTATTTGTGGTTATACTTTGTTATTGTAATGACTGTATGAACTTTTACCTAATAAAAGACAGAATGTTTGCATTAACGGTGTTACAGTGACCTGTAAACACAGATTCCCTGTATGTATAGACTATGTTCCATTAGGGACCCCAGGAAGAATAGCCTGGTTCATCCACAGCCATGGATGAATTTAATGAACAATTAATGCATTGAAACTTGGCCTCTGACTCTGCATCACGGACATTTGCCTTTCAAAAAGTGACAAATACTTGCACTTTATCATCCCTGTGAAGACTCTGCTCTGACAACACAGGCCTTTCGCTGATAGAACAACTTCTCCAGCCATAACTTCCTTCATGATAACTCCCTGCTGGCTTTATATGAGACTGTCTGTTGTTGGGCGAGAGTGGCTGAGCTCATCCTCTTTCATGTCGTGCTGCCACAACAACAGTAGATAACAATCCGGCTGCCATCTGAAGTGCAAAATAAATGTGAGGGCTCATCTCTCGCCGCAAACTCGTCCAGAAGAGTGGAGAGACAGAAAAGAAATTTGTAGTGATCCAGTCTGAATAGCCCCCTCCATCTAGATAATTGGTTGAAATGAGCTCCGAGGGCCTCCTGCTGACTCCGTCATTCACAGCTTTTTTACATGGAAATTGCAGCCGGTGTCACTCAAACCAGAAACCGTTTGAGCTGCATAACCATCGGCTTCAGTCTGGCGAGGTAAAACTTAATATCTGACCAGACCTTGTGTAGTCAATGTGCAGAAAGATTATTTTCAAAAGCCTGCTGGCAAGGTTTCTAAATGATGCAATTTACTAATAAGCATAACCATGCCTTTGCTTTATATCTCTGCATTATTTCCACAAAGCTGCTGATTTTGACTTTGATTTTTGTGAATGTCCAATGACTGCAACATCGTCTGACTAAAATCACCACAAACATAAGTTAAAGACAGACATTTTGGCTGTGCACAGTATATGCAGACAGAGCCAACAGAGCATCTTCCTTATTTCCTCTCAAACTGCTGGACTGACCTCTCAGCGAACAGAGAAGACTCACACAGAGTTGTGTCTCTTGCTTCAGGGCAACACTGTCATCTCTTTGCTACTAGAAGTCTCACGGGTTTGTCAAAAAAAAACAACCTCAAACACTGAGCCAATCAATTGTTGAACACCATTTATCACTGAACGGGTCACACCATGGTAGTCCAACAAAACATGCTAAAGCCCTGGACAGAAATTAATTATTATATGGGATGAGTCGAGGGTTAATAGACGGTCAGAAGTGGTATTCTTTATTATAAACTCTGCTTTAAATTCATCCAAAAGTCATAGTGTATCTAATCCCCACAGAAAGGCGTCAACTGTGCACAGCGTTGAGATAACAGTCATTGCTATTCAGCATTTCAAAGCATGTTTCCATAATTGCTGTTGTGCAAAGGCAGATTAAAAGAATAGTTCACTCCAAAATGATATTTCACTCATTATCTACTCACCCTCACGTCAGTTTCAGATCCTCCGTGGCGTCTCTGAGTTACAGGGTCTCGGTGTAGCAGTGCATGTCCAGTTAACGGTTGCAAATGTACACCGGCGGTCTTCGACACAAAAAAACACACAAAAAAACATCCATGCTGCTGGTATGTAATGTCCGTCTTGTATTGAAGCCCTGAAATGCGAAATTGTCCCGAGAAAAATTAAATAAGTCCATAATTTCAAGCTTGTTTGCAGCATGGTTTGCAGCAGCTGAAGCTCCTCTTCCTGATTCGCCCAAGTCTCGCGAGAGCTGCGTCGGCGTCAGCTAACCGCAATGACGTCCGTGCAAATCTCGCGAGACCTGGACCTCGGACCAGGAAGAGGAGCTTCCGCTGCAAACAAGCTTGAAATTATGGACTTATCTAATTTTTTTCGGGACAATTTCGCATTTCCTCACACTAATGAGGACACTCAGATCGAATCAATACATTTAAGTTACATTTCCAAACAGGAGAAGCCATTTCTTTTGAGCGCTCATAAATCAACGTGTGCTCTCTCCGTTCCAGCACCAGCACAGTCAAAAAGTGGAACCCAGATATTTTTTTTTTGCATGAGTCATCAAGCCAAACACAAACTAAAAGGAGAGTAAATACTGAAATTGCATTGGCCAGGGGAGCACAACAATGATTACAGATGGATGCTAATGTTGTTCAGTGAGTGAATAAATCTCCAGTGCATGAAACCTTGAGACAGTAGTTATATGTTTGGAAACGTAATTGGTATCCTCTGTGGCACTGCCAGTTGCTATCCTATCAATCACATTCAAGTCATTGTTTCAGACAAGAGCCAGACCTGTCAGGGAGCTGTGATACATTATTTTAAAAATGCCCTGTCAAACCAACGGCTTGGGCTGTTTTCATGATTCAACACAGCTGCTGTAACCGAGCGTCAGTGAACAGAGCCGGCCGTCCTTAAGATAAGTTGTGTTTCAGCATCTTTGACAGAGTTTAACGTTCTTCTTCTCTGTGCTTATATGTTTTTTCCCTTTTCATTGTGCTGCATCTCATCATTATTGTAATCACTCTTGTTCGACGTGAGCTAATGTTGAAGGTCACAAAACCTGATAAATAAATGTCAGGATGAATAATGGGCTGGAGTCCAGTGGTCTGCATATATACACAAGGAGCGAGTCATTATCAGCAGCTTCAAAAGGCTCTAATTATTATAACAACTGGTTTGAAAGCTTGTTTGGTTTGGAGCAGCCCATATTTACCAAGGTTACATTTGCGTTTGCATTTTCTTATATAAAAATCTTTTCCAGCCTTGTACTCGCACAAGGAGCCTTGTTGTGTTTAAGTATCTCAACACCATCAAACAGTTTCTGAATAAACTATAAATCGCAGTCATCCAGGGAAAGGAGAGTAATAACATACTCTTTTTTCTGATTTAACCAGAAAATCTTTTCCACTCTAGATTTGTCTCCTGCTGATGCATTAAACCTTAAAATACACATAGTCTAAAGGTCACCGCTCGTTTCAGCAGTGCCCATTTTCCCCCACAGGCGTTAATAAAGTTCCAACTTTTTATCTTTCTGGGACTCATTTTATGCACCGTTCCCACCTATTGATGACGGCAAATCCTCCATCCCACCTCCTTCCAGTCCTTGATGCGGTCAGGTAACCCACAATGCTCATTGCTGCTCCATAAATCTGTCACACAGTCTCTTCTCCCTCACCGTCTGTCCCCTGTCCCCCACAGTCATCTGCACGGTCTGGCAGTCAATTATATCCCCTCACCTTCAAAAAGCCTTTCCTCCATCGCTGTATGGGAGGCAGAGGGGGACCGGTATCTTTATCTGATCTTTATCCACTCCCAGCAGCGGGAACGGTGAAGCTGTCAGCTCAAACCTTCAGTTAACCTCGCTGGAAAAAAACCACCAGAGAGACAATAACCCAAGCCCAAGCAGCGCTGCATATGGACCAGTTTAATGCGACGCACAGTGTCATCGTACGCGCTGTGGCGTCAATCAAGCTGAAAAACCACATGAAGTAGATCTGCATGTATGTGAGACGCCATTAGGCACAAGTGGAACATAAAAAATATTCATGGAGAATGACAAAAGCTTGATGGAAACAGATCAATAATCAACACCTCAAGGAAATCTTATTACACACATGATGTTTTAATGTATAAAAGCGAGCGAGAGGCGTGATCTACTTTAGCTGTTTTGTTTGTTTTTGTTGTCCCTGGTCACCCTGGCTGGCTCGCCCCCCTGGGCCTCGCCGCCGTGTCGATGCGTCCAGAGGACATTAGTCATCTGCTGACCTGCAATCAGGCCACAGCAGCAGCAGCAGCGGCGGCCAGAGTCGGTCACAGTCGATAGTCCGCCACCGTCCGTCGTCACATTTCTTTTTTACATGCAAATTCCTCTTGACTTCTTATCCGGCCCCTTCCCCTCCTCAGCCACCTGCGCCTATCTGCTCCGATCAATACAGCAGCTTAACAGGAGCGGGAGCAGAGCACAAACATCAACATCTCAACACCATCTTATCTGCTCTTTTCACTTTTAATCCCCTCCTCTGTTTTTTTCAAACCAGTCGTGGCTTTAGAAATGTATGGAGTGACCCAGTGTCATGGTCTCTGCAGGATCATCGTCCAACTGGACTGAGGAAAGCTCTGACTGCCTCTGGCAACTCAGTCCAGTAATCCTTCAGAGCAGGAGCATGATTGATCTCCTCTCCTCTCCTATCTTTCTGATTCGTCCATCTTACTCCTTCCTCTCCCCGAGCACCCGTCTCTTGAGGAGATCCAGTTTGTCGTTGGCCATGGCTTCTCTCACGGTGCTGAAGAAGCCGACGTAGTGGGCCGTGTTGTGGATCATCAGCAGGACTCCAGCCAGCAGCTCATTGGTCACCAGCAGGTGGTGCAGGTACGCCCTCTGGTGGTTCACGCAGCAGTAGCAGCCACACCCCTCCACCAGGGGCCTGAAGTCGTCCTGGTACCTGGATTACAAGTTCAAAGACACAGACAGACGCCATAAATGCAGATCAAAATGTTTAACAGATGCATGAAAGCAAAAAAAACCCTTTGTGGTCTTAAAAAACCTGCACCGACCTCTTGTCTTTCAGATTGATTTCAAAGGAAGTCATCTGGGTTTGATCTTCAAGAGCAGCATCTCCGTTCGGCCGCCGCTCGCCCGCTGTGCACCTCTCATCCTCGTTCAGCTCCAACACTGCAACAACATAAACACATCTCATTAATCCCAGCACGCCACACACACCCTCTGCACTGTAATCTCATCATTTAGCAGAAAATAAGCCCCAATACACACAACTGTGACGCCCTGTCAAAAATAAAACGGCAAGAGACGGTATAGCTTGACCTCTATTAAAAGCTGCTGTGTCCTATATCCTCCCATGATATAATTACACACCGTCTATGTTCTGACCACCAGCGCCTGTTTTTACACAGATGGGTGCTGCTCGCTTGCAAGTTGACTTCACATAATCTAATGAAACGGAGATAAGCCACCAGAGTGGTCTTTTATCACAGGGCTGTTGTTCGCAGGAGGACACACCGAGCTGTCTGGCCAGTTGCAGACGTAAGGAAGATGAAACAGAGAGAGGAAGAGGAGGAGGAGGAGGGACAGAGGAAGAAAGTTGACTATGTGGATGCAAATGATCAAACAGAGATTGAAAGGCAACAATAAGGCCTAGAATGGTTTTGGTGGAAACGGAGACGGGTGAAGCAGGGAGCAGCAAAGTGTATAAACAAAGCAGAAAAGGGAAATTATCACGGAGGGGAGTCGGTTTGGGGCTTGAGGACGGGGGCGATAAGCATGAGAATAAAAGGGACAAAATGAGCCTTGACCAAAGCTAATAAGATGTAAAGAGGGAAGAAGTAACTCTGCACAGGGCGGTAAACACAGACACTGAAGTGGAGAAGAAAGAGTCCGAAGGATATTTTACAAAAGGATGAAACAAACTCATCTCAGACGTGTGTCGACTCGTTTCCACGACCAAAACGTGTTCATCCTAAACTTTCTTGCACTATTCAAGAGATACACTTTACACATGAAACATACAATGCAAAGATATCTTAACCACCATCATTTACATTCCTTTTAGATCAGAGACTGTAGTTGTAGTTGCTGCTTTTCTGCTGAGCTCGGCTGATTATCTTTCAGAAGGACCACTTCATCTTCTTTCCTCCGTCTCTGATTAAACTTTGCTCAACGCAGTAAAACACATGAAATTAAAAAGCAGAGAAGATCAAAACCTTTTTCTTCTCAACTACACTAAAAAGCAAAGAAAAAGGGAGGCTATCTGGAGTGCAGTCACTGTGTGTTGGTTCTTCTAGTTCTTGCAAATATACAGTACATCAATTTTTCCTTCTACAGTTAAAGGGATAGTTCAACATTTTGGCAAATTGGCCCATTGCCATAATCCCTATAGTCACAGCAGTAGGTTTGTTACCTTTAATTGTCGGTGCAAGCTATTTTTAGAACGGCAGAGCAGAGCCATGAGCTGCTCAGAGCTACGCTACGGAGGCTCATTATGGGATTTCTTGGTTTCCCTCATCAAACTCATCAAATACACAATCCAACAACTCCACAACGCTCTGGTGGACAAGTTGTGACCTGCACATTAACCACGCTATGAGATAATAACACAACGTTACCACACAGAGTTGTTTTAGTTAAATTCATGCAAAACCAATGATGCACGTTGCCTTCAGGGACAGTTTTTCAGCAAGCAATCTCCGCATTTACCCTGTATTTACCTTGAAAACGGCTCCATTTCGTATCGTTCCATTATTATCTCATAGCGTGGTGAATGTGCAGGTCACAACTTGTCCACAAAAGCGTTTTGGAGTTTTGGGATTTTGTATTTGATGAGTTTGATGAGGGAAACCAAGAAATCCCATGAGCCTCCGTAGCGTAGCTCTGAGCAGCTCACGGCTCTGCTCTGCCGTTCTAAAAATAGCTTGTACCGACAATTAAAGGTAACGAACCAGGGATTATGGTGATGGGACAATTTGCCAAAATGTTGAACTATCCCTTTAAAAATTCATTACGATAAAACAAAGGTCACCAAAGGTCGGCTCTGCAGGACAGAGTTGGTCGATGCAGCGAAGTTTTAAATCATGGAGAGAGGAAGACGGTGGCGGAGGAAAACATGGAGAGGGCATTAGCATACGGAGTCAAAAAGGACGTCAACTGGAAAGTGGGGGTGTCGACGCCCCCGTCCACACCTCTCTCCCACGAGGTCTCGTAATTGGCCGAGAGGGGAATAAGAATTTCTCTCCAGGTTTGACACCGTCGCTGCTCAGTCTCACCTCCACTGAACTCCATTATGCTCCCTGTGCAGAATCGATTAGCGGCGCCTGACACTTGACGCCGCCGACGCCTGATTCCAAACTTCGCTCCGTTCTGTCAGACCGGTTTAACACAACTTTTTTAATGAAGCACAGAAGTCCACATCAGGCACAGTCGGTGCATTTCCAACAGATCTTGTCAAAACACTTCTTTGGTTTTCCACTTGGGACAACAATCCCGGCGACGGGCCCGGATTTAATTGTTACCTCACAGGCGCCGCCGCCGAGACACGCCATTGATTTCATTTCACCAGCTGATTTTCTCTCCACCCAATTATTTCAACTGACCTGAGGCTTAATAATAATAACACACAACACACACACAAGCCGCTACACACAAACAAACACACACAATTTCACTGGCCGTCAGACTCTAATGCTAAATAAATAAATAAATAATAAACCCCGTGTCTGGCGGGTGACATGACCACCACATGCACACTGACACGAATGTCTTTCCTATTAATTATATGGGAACTGACTCTCACAGCAGTCAGGCTTCATCTACTTTCAATCTGGAGAGCAACAAAGACGAGGGTGGTTTCATTTTCTGAAGGCACTCTGGTCTTCACACTGAATCATTTAAGCCTGATTAATGAGGCTGTAATGAGAGAAAATTGACGCCTATGGGACTAACGCCCTTCACATTTGTACATTTTGTACATTCAACATCACAGACTCGGCCTATACTGTAGATATAAGCACACACGCCCTATATATTCATTATTGAGCATCTTCTGTATCGTCAGTGCTTTCATCACATCACAAACACCCAATCTGTGCCTGTTTGCAGCTTTGTAATGTTCACAGATCTTTTTTCATTTATCTTTCAGCGGCAAAGATCCGCAAAAAAACCACGCAAAGCAAATGATCCTGTTAAAGAGGAATCATATTTCCAACGATCATCACATTTGTGGCTTCATTATGTTCTTATGAGCGAGAGAGACCCCCTACCTAAACTCCCAAATCACACAGTGACATGTCGTGTTAGCTCAAGGCGCACATCGTCGGCTCCTAACGAGAAACGCCGTTGTTTTTCCATCTTGTTGGGGTAATTCGCTTCGTCACCCTCGCGTTTCAAAAAAGTCATTTTGTGGCTTTTGGCAAGGTTTGTTTCACCTGAAAGGTCGTTCGGTTTGACGAGAAGAAAATTGTGGAAGGTGAAGCCAAATTTCAAAAATGTCCCATTTTGCCCTTTCCGTCCTTTTGTCCTCTTTAAAATTGGAAGTTAACTCGTTTATTTTAATGACTGAAAACACAATGCTATTAATATAGGACAACGCCAGGCCAGAACAAAAAAAAAAGCTGTTAATATAAAATGTGTGGGCACTGCAGAGTATGAATTATATATTCATTCACAATAGTGATGCAACTTAGAGCAGCTGCTGTTACGAAGGCAGAGCTCCATCTGCTTATACGCTTCAGATATGAGCACATGCACATCTACATAAAGACAGTGAGGAGTCAAAGTTGGCAACAGGACAACTCTTCAGCACAGCTGTTCACCACACCTGCAGGGGGCGCTCTACCTGCGCGCTCCGGGTCCGGCGAGATGTCGAAGTCGAAACAAAGGGCGCAGCCTCGCTCCGTCACCTGGAACGGGAAGAAACTCTCAAACAGGTCCACGCCGGCCTCCACGCAGGCCAGCACCTCGTCGGGTCGACCCACACCCTGCAGCAGCCTGAGAGTCGCACACAAACACACAAAAACATCAGAAAGCTGCACGACAAATACACACTGCAAGACGAGAGGAAATGCACAAACACCAGCAGCCTCTCCACCAACATGTGCACCCGTGTGTTTTTGTGCTTTCTCCCCTGCTGGGGTTTCAGATAACTGCTTCGCTCTGACTCTGTGTCTGCAGGCGTCAAGGTCAGGCCCAATTTGGCATCCCATAATGACTACACTCCACTTTCCAGTGGGAAGCAGCAACTCACTAACAGCCAGAACAACCACCAGAGACGGAGTCCCATGGCATCTGAGAGGAGCTTCTTCTTGGAGGAGCTCACAGCGAGCGGCCGGATCCAGACCACCGCTCCTCACAAGTCCTCTCTCTCTCTCAGACTCGGAGCCATGAGCCGAGCGCCTCCGTCTCCTCCGGGGCAGGAGGAGCGTTCATGTGGAACAGTCTCCAGGGAGGGAGGAGACTCTGAGAGGATGATTTATTTGGAGGAACCGACAACTCTGTGGGTGAGTTTGTCTTCGTGCCGTTTCAGACGGTTGTGTTTTCAGTCTATTGCTGCCGTTTGTCTTCAAAAAGAGGTTATTTATTACCTACTACTATAATGAGCCGAACATCTATATGCAAAATCAAGACTATTTTAAATGTGTGAGTAAAAAGTCCTTTATTTGTACAAAAATTTGTCAACCAGATAATGATTAAAGTCTTGATTTGTGAAGGAGGAAGATTTTCATTTACATTTATTTGTCGGTGCAAGCTATTTTTAGAACAGCGGAGCAGAGCCGTGAGCTGCTCAGAGCTACGCTACGGAGGCTCATGGGAATTTCTTGGTTTCCCTCATCAAACTCATCAAATACACAATCCAACAACTCCACAACGCTCTGGTGGACAAGTTGTGAGCTGCATAACCACCACGCTATGAGATAATAACACAACGTTACGAAACGGAGCCATTTTCGAGGTAAATACAGGGTAAATGCTGAAAAACTGTCCCTGAACGCAATGTGCATGAACGGTTTTGCATGAATTTACCTCTAAAACAACTCTGTGTGGTAACGTTGTGTTATTATCTCATAGCGTGGTGAATGTGCAGGTCACAACTTGTCCACCAGAGCGTTGTGGAGTTGTTGGATTGTGTATTTGATGAGTTTGATGAGGGAAACCAAGAAATCCCATGAGCCTCCGTAGCGTAGCTCTGAGCAGCTCACAGCTCTGCTCCGCCGTTCTAAAAATAGCTTGCAACGACAATTAAAGGTAACAAACCTACTGCTATGACTATAGGGATTATGACAATGGGCCAAGTTGCCAAAATGTTGAACTATCCCTTTAAACAAGATAGCCAGGACATTTATTAGCTTCAATTGAAATCTGACAGTCAATCTTTTGTAATTTCAAAAAACAAAACAAAATGTGAATAAACTCAAAACTAGTGGAGAAACGTAAACTGAACGGATGGCAGTGAAAGTGACAGAGATCTGATCCTTTAAGGTGGAGCTGAGGTAATGACTGCTGACAGACTGCGGAGGGGCCGGGGGAACCGCAGCAGATCTGCTCTGGTCTTCACTTGTAATCAATCAAACAGGATAATTAATGGATTGAGCAGGACCCACCAACTGGACCCACTCAGTCCCTGAATCACACTGTGTTGCACCGAAACAGCCGCGATGCTGCTCCACCTCTGCACTGGTCTGTAGGAAATAAATACTATAAAAACACATACTGTATTGATCTACGCATCGAGAACTGATTAATTATATTGTGATTAATTTCTGCTTTCAGCTTCTCCAACATGACGATTCGCTGCTTTCTAACATTTTATACAGAACTGATTTGAACTATGATGATTTTTTTCCCACTGTTTCATAAAAATAAATCAATCAGTGTTTATTACAGTGTGTATGAATTGAACAGAATTGCTTTTTGGTCCAAATACAGAGAAAAACACAGGACTCTTCTTTGCTGTAACTTGATTAATTGTGTTTGGTGACGACTTTTCAGCTAAACACAGTGGACGACTGTGTGATAAGTGGGCCCAAGTAGCGCCCTCACAACAGTAATCAATAAACACATTTCTCCCGCCGTCACGAGGAGCGCTGGCTGACCTGGGTTTGTCCTCGGGCAGCTCCTTGGTCACGGCGGCGATGAGCTGGCTCCTCAGGCTCTGGTCCATGGCGCCCGTCTGAAGCCCGTCCAGGCAGAACCCGGCCACCGGCCTCTTGGCCGTCTCCCGGGCCGAGCGCACCCTCTCCTCCAGGATGTCCCCTCCCTCCACGACGCCAAACACCTGCACCCCCTCCAGCTCCTGGCGATGACAGACAGGTCGGTGACTGACACGGCAGCTGACTTACTGCAGAAAAGTTAAAGGTCTTGTTCTTGCCAGAGATCTGGATTTTTGATGAGTCGCCATGAAGCTGAGTGGAGGGACACACTGGGAGCCGGGGAGCAATCAAGCAGCTCACTCACTACAATGTTGATGACAGGACTTTCCTGCAGCACAGTCAGCTGTGTTTAGCTCCTTACTCAACATTATTCTACATTTTACATTAATTGTCCAAGGGGGAAATATGCTTTATAGCGATTAAAGCGATTAACAAAGCACCCAAGTGCAGCTTTATGCAAGAATATAGAGGAACTATAGGTCCAAATACTCGACGGACACAGAACTGTGGGACAAACAGACTCATGCAAACAACAAATGAAGAGAAGCTGTGCATCTTGTCGTCCTCACATGAAAGTTTTCTCCTCTTTAGTGAAACTCAGTGAAGGTGTCGTCATGTAACAGTCATGACAATTCTCCATCTCCTCAAATGAATCCTTTTTCACTCTGCTCTCTCAATCATGAAATGAAGAAGTGCTGCTGCACTGGATTTAAAAGAAAGATTTAATTTGTCATGCTTGATGCTGAGCCCTTACACTCCCACTTATGCTGCATGTACCCACTGATTATGTATTCCTCCTGATCGCGCTGTGTCTCCAGCCGTAGCACAGCTGCACAGCTGCCTCTGTGACAACAGAATTACCAAACATCACTCCTCCTCTTGTGAACGCAGGCCGTGCAGACCGATGCACAGAACTAAAGACTTCAGAGCTCTGCGGTGTGAGAGCAGCTACCTGTGAGTTCTGATGCACCAGCAGACACTCGTCCAAGTGGGCCAGAGTTCGATCCACGGACTTCCGAACCCTTTTGCGAGAAGTGTTGCTTTGCCACGTCTCTCCGTCCGCCATGCTCTGGTACCAGTCTGGACGCACAATCTTCTGCAGAGCCATGAACTTGGCCACAGTCAGCTCCATCCTCCCGCCGCTGCCCCACACCGACACCGTCTAATAACAACAGAGGGGAGTCATTTTCACTTGAAAGCACAGCCGAGTGAAAACAAGCGCTTTGCTGAGGCTTCGTTCATACACGGACTGTGGGTTTTGAAGTGCAGCGCTGTGGGTCATCAGCCCTCCTTAAAGTACTGATGTGCTATTATGCAGTTACTTCTTAGAGAAAAGTGCTTCTGTGCATGTTGTGAGTAAAACAAAGATGGTAATGGACCACACAGTCGAAGACGTTTGTGCAAGTGCAAATAAAATCACTGTGACATCCTAAAGGAGTTGCAGGCAACTCTCTCCTTTTTTCTACGATACTTTTTATTGCCCTGCACCTCAAGACCACATGATGTGCATATAAAAAACCTCCTTTTTTCAAAGAAAGATGTTGAAAATGAACTCGCTATAGAATGTGAAAGAGTAGAGTAGAGTAGAGTAGAGAATACTTTATTCATCCCAAGGAGGGAAATTCAAATTAGTCCAGTAGCTTATACGACAATGACACACAGAAAAAAGAAAAAAAAAAAAAAAAAAGAAAGAAAGATGGAGCAGGGCCTTTTGGATGGAGCAGGAACCGCCAGGTGGAGCAGGGCCACGGGATGGAGCAGGACCTTTGGATGGAGCAGGAGCGGGAGCAGGAGATGGTGAAGGGGCAGCTGGGTGGATCAGGATCATTGGTGGAGGGGCCAAATCATTTTGCTGATCTGCCCCACAACTATATTCCTCCATCTTGCAGCAAGGAGAGAGGAGCCGTCCACCACCGCTGCTTTCCTAGTCAGTCAAGGTGCCATGAAGTGGATGATCCAGGCCTCCTCCTTCTTCAGTGCTCTAGTGCCTCAGGATTTTTAGTCTGTATCCTAGCAACAACTTCATGGAGAACTTCAGATGGAACTTAAGCAGTTGCCATTGGGTGGGATGTACACAAGTGTTGTTATGATTTGAAAAAATAAAATAAAAACAATATCTCCAGCTCTTCATCACTCTTGTTGGGCAGAGAGTTGATATTTCCACTGACCTCAGGAAGGACCGGACATCTCCACCTCCAAGCCTTTAACTTTGCACCAGCAGCAGCAGCACGACAACCACCACAACAGCTCCTCTTCATCTCTTCTGAGACAGGATGGTGTCCTCCAGATCTGTCCATTTTCAATGAAAAAAGCTCATCTTTGAAGAATCTCTTCTCTCCACAGAAGCATCCATCAGTAGATGACAAAAACACAACAAAAATAAAGCAAAATGTTGAGTAAAAACTCAAAAACTCAGAGCTACCAGACTTTGCTGCTCCCAGTTGAAGCGCATGTTCCGGAATTGAAAGAGTGACCTTTACAAAGAGAGTTAAGCCTGCCACACACATAAAGATTTTCAAAATCTTATCCGATTTTTTATCTGTGAGAGACCCCACACATGAAGATAAAAAATCTGTCAAAGATGATAATGGATCTTCACAGAAAACTCAGAAAGAGAGACTGTAGATAATCTTTCTATCTCTGGACTGGACACTGAATGAGTGCAAATCAAATCACTGTGACATCCGTTTAAAAAGGTTGAGTTGCAGGCGGCCCGAGCGCTACCTCTTTGCTCTCGGCTATCAGGAAATCTCCGTGTGCTTTTTCTGAATGTCTGTGTTTTATTGCCCTGCACCTCAAGACCGCATGATGTGTGGTTAAAAAACCTCCTACCAGCATTTTCAGAAGACAAGTCCGGTGAGCAGGCGTTGAAAATGAACAAGATGACTTTGCATTAAAACGGCTATAGAATATGCAAGAGTTTGACCTTTACAAAGCTTTCCGAGATTGTCGGGGGAATGTTGACTCTTAACACACCACACACTACAAGAGAATTAGATAAGGTCTCGGAAGGGGAAAATCGGGGCAAAATCAGCCCGATTATCTTTATGTGTGTGGCAGGCTTTAGTTAGAGGTCTATTCATTTATTTGCTTCACTGTGTTTCCAGGTTAATTGGATTAAATCAAGGGGTGC
Source organism: Decapterus maruadsi (assembly GCA_030347415.2). NCBI lineage: Eukaryota > Metazoa > Chordata > Actinopteri > Carangiformes > Carangidae > Decapterus > Decapterus maruadsi. Next base: position 1,746,773 of record CM064890.1, read on the forward strand.
AATCCTAAAATACTGCCTTTTCCCTCCAGTCTGAAGCTCAGTCTCACCTTGTTGGTGGTGTAACCCGTCGGGCAGGGCGCTGCAGGGTCATGGAGCGAACAGTACAACACAGTCTCGTGAAGACCTGCAAAGAACAAAAACCCCAAATCAACACAGAGGAGAAGCTGACGAACAAAAAGCAACGTGACGCAGCCAGATCCAGATGTGTCGTTATTATGTTTATGTTTACGTAACAACTGGGCGTCTGGAGAGAAGCGCTGAGGTGCGGCCTTATCAGCAAACCCAGCTGCAGCAGAAGATCAAAAATGAAAGAAAACAAAAGGCCTAATGGCGGCAAATGCGGTTATTATTTGTAATTATCCAATCACTGCTGTCTCCTTCTGGCACGTTAGAGACAACACTGTAGTAATCCCCCTGAAAGTTACCACACGACGCTGTAGTGATTACATTTCTAATTTCAACTGTGGTTGCCGGAGGCGGCGTGAAGCTTAGCACCACGTCTCCTGTTGTACAACGTAGCTGAATGAGGTCACTCTTCTGGGGTTTTCATATAAATACATATTACCCAGAACGGCAGCTTTTTAATATTGAACTCCACATACTATAGATTTACAGGAACTGCAGTTTCCTCAGAGTGAACATACGCACCGTGCACACATGACATTTACATCAATCATGAGTCACATCAACACGGGATTCTGACGTTTCTGTGATGTGGTTGTCATTTAAAAAATGACATGTAGAGGGTTAAATGACAAGCACAGCAGAACAGGAAGAAGGCGAATTCAAACTCAGCACTTTCCTCCTGTCAAACATCTCGAGCTGTACCAAACACAACTGGGTTGATGGTCTGGCAGTGTGAAGAATAAACATGTATTAGATGGTTATAAAAACGTAGCTCAGTCAAAGGATGGAGAGAGTCTGAACATATTGACTGGTCCATTGAAGAGAAGAGGAACAATGTGTGAAACGTGTGGGTGTGTTTCTTAATAACACTTCTTTCTGCTCATACAGCTCCCACTACAATGCAGTACTGAGCTTTCTCTTTTAAAGACAATAAAACGTGTCGACTCCTCTCTGAGATCAGGGAGGAACTTCCAATAAAAACAACAAACAACAACAAAAATCTCCTCAAATTCCCTCCATGGCCACTTCCTCCCACAGTCCAACGATATGTGAAACAGGTGAGTAAGTATGTTTTCCTTCATCTGTGATGCAGATAAGCAGTATAGACGATGGATGGATGGATGGATGGAAGTTCCCATTATGCAGAGAGTGAGAGGGCGCTCCCACAGTTCACCCAGATGTCAACACCTGCGTTCTCACACAGGCCCATTAATGCAAGTCACAAGCATGTGGCCCATATTCACAAAGAAGTCTATACATAACAAACAGACTAAACAAACCTTGCAGGAATTGCTATTCAATCAAACACTATTCGGGATTCTTGCTTCCATTTTGTTCAGCCTCTCTGACAATATACTTTAATCTGACAGCAGTGACAGGGGAGCAATCTGCTCTCCGATCTTCCAGGTGGCTGAACCGGAGACACGGGCCTGAGAGCAGAGGCTGCTCGGGGTTTTTAACGCAGGGTACCCTCTTCAAAATCAGGGTCAAGGCTCACTCAGTCTGATTGGCTCAGCTTGATCGCTGACTGGCCTGTTCTTGGTAAAGCTCCAGGGAGGAAGCTAAGCAGGGAGATCGTTTTTTTTGGTATTCAAACGCACAAATATATCCTCTCATGGATATCAAATAAAAACAGAAGTGAAAAAACATTGCACCGTTAACATAATAACACACCATCCCAGCTTTGAGCAGCTGCTCGGTTTGATAATGGGTTGCATTTTTTTCTTGCATGGTTCTGTAGTTTGTTACAAAATAAAGAAATTGTTATGTTTTCAATAAATACAAGCATCATGATTATCTACATTAAGTGTTCCTCTTTAAGCAACACTAAATACATCTGAGTGCACTGAAATAGCTCTGGGTATGATCATAATCTCTGTCTAATTCACACAACGCTAACTCACTCCACTAACTCTGTGTCTGTAAGGAGGGAAAGAGGATAAGATGTAAATACCTGCAAACTTCTTGAATCCATCCTTAAACTCCTCCAACACCTCCTGGTGCTCTGTTCTGAGGTAACATAAAAAAGTGATGGAGATTCAGGTTACATTTCAAAATTCAGTGTGTGTGTCAGTGTGTGTTGAGTGTTTAACTTACACATTGGACAGAGTGACCTGGGTGACAGAGGGGAGGTTTCTGAGGGTGTGCAGCGTGTCCTGCGTGAGGTGGGGGACTGTCCCAAAGTGTGTGTACAGCAGACATCCCGGGACCTCCAGTGAGTGCTGTCCCGTCCTGCCCAGTCCCCTCAGGACGCCCAGCCGGCTCTTCCCCTGAACCACCCGAGACAGCTCCAGCTGGATCCTGCTGCCAGCCATCCGGGAAGCTGCAGCCGACACGAGCCACTAAAGACGTCTACACTGCCGTGTCTAACGTTTTGTGTAATGTTTATAATTGTAATATCACCTGGATGACACTGGTCCCAGACCCCAAGCTAGACGCTGTAATAGAGGAGCACGTGAATCAGCGACGTGGCTAACTAGCTTTTCACTCACGTGTTTTCACTTTATGCAACCGTCCAACGAGTTGAGATGTTTGCTAGTAGTAAATGGCGCGATTTAAACCTCCACGTAGTCACAAAGGTGCTGGTTTTAACCTATACTTTTGAGTAAATGTCTCGTTTAATGTGAGGGCATCTCTCGTTGTTGCTATCTACTGCTGTAAACTCACACAGCCTGACAGGAACTACAAGTCGCGGCAATGTGACGTCATCACCGGCTGCGGCGGCACAGAAAACTACAAAGCAGCGTCAAGTGTCTTTTTTTCTTTTTTTTAATCACAACGCGTAAAGTGTAATACCATGTGTCTACAATACTTTAAATGCGTTTTGTTGAGAACTTTACTTTAGCATTTATTTCATCACAGTTTTTTGTCTTTTGAGGCGAACACAGTTGTTATGGTTACCGAGGAGACGCACGAGCAACAAAGAACGTTCGCGGGACTTGTAGTCCTGAAATACCGCGTTGGTAGGAGAATTCCCTAAGAAAGATGGTTAGTTGACTACATGACCCAGAAGCCCTTGCGGTCCATGCTTTGGCAGTTATGTGTACCTTGTTTTCGTGTTTTGGGCTCGGGTTTTTTAGTGACTTCTGGGACATTTTGTGTTATAAATAGCGTACTTTTAATGATTTGTATATGCAGTTAGTAGTAGATACGGTAACGACTGTTAGAAGTAGATTGTAATATCGTAGTTGTATGTAATTTAACGGAAAATGACATCCCCAGGTCATAATCCTCACCTGTTTAGGTGGAGGAGCCTCAGCAAGAGTAAAACATCCGCAGACAAGGTGAGTTTAGTCTTTGTATAGGCTTATGTTAAACTCAGAGAATCCTGTCATTATACCGTGGCCGCCTGCTTTTGATAGTAAAACTAAACACTTTGTCTTATATAAAGGGAAAACATACAGTAATCGCCTGTTTTCGCTTCTCAGGCCATTTCTCCAGGATTATCAAGATGATGATTGATGAAAAGTGGCCTATTGGATTTATCAATGACTGTTGATGTGTGGACCCCTGGAGACAGTCTGAAATGTCATACAGGAGGCCGGCCACATAATCACATGTCTTACAGCCTTTTAGACAGAGATAGCTGAATCACTATTCATAGAGCACTGACTTTTGGGGTGTTTGGGAAATGATTTTGAAGTAATCTGCTGATTTAAGGCAATAGCTAAGCTTACCTGGGAAATAATCCGCAGACATCAGGCATTGGCTCAGCCCTCAATTTGCACACCGTGCCTGCAGTCAGTTCTCTGGGAGCTTGTCTAGGCATTTTCAAGCAGGCAAAGGTGACCATGAGGCCAGCATTTCAACCACCCCCACAGTCTCACTTGTACGCACTGGGCCTTAGTTTTGTTACTTAATATGTTTTTGTTTCAATAACAGATGCATGTGAAGAATGGTGATATCGATCAGTGGAGGAAGGTGAGAAGCAGCTCTGTGTATTTATAGATATGGCTGAAAGTGCTGGTACACTAACAAGAAAACATTGCTCTCAAATAATTTCAAACTGATGCATGTAATTGCTATATAATAGAATGGACAAATGGATTTGGGTTTCTGATAACTTATTTTGGATATTGCATTTCAGTACCTCTAAGTCTGTTTCCAACAAATGAGATCATTGTTTGACTGAGGAAGATGCATGTTTCTGCCTCACGAAATGGAAATTGAACATAATTAATTTTTTTTATCCGTATCCCCCTCCTCAGCGAGTAGAGATGGCCTCTGAGTTTGCTGTATCTCAAGTCTTCTCCAAAAAGAAACCTCATGCAAGAACACAGAGCCAAGTTGTGCCATTGCAAAGCACTGACCAGTTGAGAGATCATGACGATGCATACAGTGAAGGTATTGTGACAGCCAGTAAAAAAAATATACTAAAGTTGTCTCTAGAGCCTGTGCAGCAGCAGCAGCAGCAGCAGCAGGTTGAACAGTGACATTTGCGTTCCTGCATTTTGCAGCTGAGGCTCTTCTTGGTGACTGGCTGAGCAACAAGTTGCAGTTGGAGCTGGAGATGGACGATGATGATGATGATGATGTCATAATGTGCTCCACTAAGAGAAGTCCTGCTGCTGCGGCTGCTTCTCAGCCCACTGCTCCGAACTACGACAACTTTAACGGTAAGATACGTGTTAGTGTAACAGCTTAAAATTCAACTTTTTTGTTGTTGTTGTTGCCATAATGGGAATTTAGATGTTTGATATCATTACCCATAATGTATATCAAAATTAAAGGAGAAGATAAATAGGGACGAGAGATGAGAATGATTTTTGATTAATTATTATTTATTAAGTGCTTACTGTAGCTAGATAACCTAATTGAAAAGTGTGTAGTGATCTAACAGGAGTCAGCAGTATATTTTGAACACATATGACTTGATGGTTAAAGGATGCAACATATAAAACCACTCAAAAAGTCTTGCTGAAAACATTTTTCACACCCACTTGTGCATTCTTCTGAAGATCTCTACAACCACCTGGCTGAGGAGGAGGAGCACAGTGCTGTTAATAGCTTCCTGCAGGACCTAATGGAGCAGGAGGTCTTGGAGTCAGGGATGATGGAGGAGCTGGCGCTGGATGTAGGACAAATGAGGAAAAAGTTTAGAGACCCAGTCGTCACCATGGAGGCGCGACACCAGCAGGTATGCGACTAAATTGAGTCTCAAGTTCCATAAGAGATGTTAATACTGTTGATTGGAAAACTGTCGCTGTGAATAGTGTTGAGCCAATCAGCTGGAACGATGAGCTCCAAAGCTGCATGCTCTCAATTACACTAATTGATCCGCTGATTGGCGCCAAAGGTGCGAGAGAACAGGGCTCAGCGTGAGGCCGAGAGGCAACGGCAGCAGAGAGCGAGGGAGGCTCAGCGTGGCGCCAGAGAGGAGGCGAAGAGGAGGGAGCGAGAGGAGGAGATGAAGAAGAAACAGACGGCACGTCGACAGGAGGAGATGGTGCAGCAGGAGATGGTGCGACAGATGGAGGAGAGAAGAGGCCTGGAACAGCTGATCAGACAGAGGTACGGACCCCACGGTGACCTATGACCTCCACTCTAGTGGTTACAACAACCCTGCTCCACCTTTATATTATGGGAAGAATGGATTAATGGTAACTTGTTGACAAGGAAGCCTGTGAGTCGCCACCTCCCTGTGTCCCTGTGGAGCATACAGTACATAAGGCTGTGATGAGCTGGATGAGACGGTTGTGTAACCATCTCTCAGAGTGTGTGCACATACTGACCCTGTATCACAACACAAAGAAATATGAGCTCTTTAGCCCTTTAAAGGGATAGTTCAACATTTTGGCCATAATCCCTATAGTCATAGCAGTAGGTTCGTTACTTTTAATTGTCGGTGCAAGCTATTTTTAGAACGGCGGAGCAGAGCCGTGAGCTGCTCAGGGCTACGCTACGGAGGCTAAGGGAATTTCTTGGTTTCCCTCATCAAACTCATCAAATACACAATCCAACAACTCAAAAACACTGTCGTGGACAAGTTGTGAGCTGCACATTCACCACGCTATGAGATAATAACGAGACAGAGCTGTTTTAGAGGTACATTCATGCAAAACCACTGATGCACGTTGCGTTCAGGGACAGTTTTTCAGCAAGCAGACTCTGTATTTATCTGGAAAATGGCTCAGTTTCGTAACGTTCCATTATTATCTCATAGCGTGGTGGTTGTGTAGGTCACAACAACTCCTCTGTTCTAAAAATAGCTTACTTACTACTGCTATGACTATAGGGATTATGGCAATGGGCCAATTTGCCAAAATGTTGAACTATCCCTTTAAAGCTAAATATTCTCAAATTGGGAATGAAAATCTGGCGCCATGCCAGCATCCTGACATGGTTATGACGATAATGTCGATATGTTGATGTTTGGCAGGTGTAATGTTCTTGGATTGTAGGAACATTTGTAATTTCCAGTAGTAGAAAAACTTTGTGAATCTGTATTCAGAGTGATGTTTAAGGTGTTTATTATATTATTCTTTGTTTTGCAGTCGGTTAGTGAGTTGTATACAGTTCACTTTGACCTTTGGGAATAGCTGCAATTTGTCTTGGGGCGCTGGTAGGTTAAACAGCGGTGATGTGTTTGTTCCACAGGGAGAGGGAGAGAGTGGAAGGGCAGAGGGCAGCCGGGAGCCTCCGGTCGGCTCCAACCAATTCTACAAAACAGCAGCAGCAGGAAACACAGCGACTCCTAAAAGAACAGAAAATTCAGACCATGGTTCACATGAGAAACCTCAAGGTTGGTATTTGTACGATGTGTGTGAGAGGAAACAAAACAATGCTCACAATAACTTCCACTGTTTGTGCATCCCTTTAGTGTTTGCAGAGACATTTCTCTGGATGGTACTCGGTGATGTTGGACCGGAGGCTGCGTATGGGCAAAGCCACGGCCCTGTGTGACTGGAAGAGGCAGCTGAGAGCGTGGCGAGCGTGGCGAAGCGTGGTGTGGGCAGAACAAAAGCAGCGAGAGGTGGCGAGAACGGAGGAGGATCTACGAACTGAAAACAGGCAAGAACCAAATAAAATAAAACATCTTTACACAAATCTTGCATTTAATGAGAAATCATCACCTGCGTTCAAACTTAAATTTTTTTTACCTGCTCCAGACAACGCCGGCTGGCTGCAGAGAGTGACCGAAGGCGGTTGCTAAGGCGATGCCTGAGTGAATGGCAGCTCTGGTGTCGGATGGAGAGAGAACAACGAGAACTTTTGGCCCAGCAGCAGGAAACCCGCCGCAAGATGGCCGCTTTAATCAATGCTGCATCAACAACAACAGGCAAACTCAAGGCTGCAGAAACTCTGCTTCTCCGGCCGTTACTGGCATCGAACCCAGCAGAGATCACACAGAAGGTCAGACCTGCACTCACAATCCCTCTTATTATCACAAATCACAGTTTTTACCTGTAACTCAAAATTTACCAGCTGAGTGGGATCATGACTGGAATACCAGTTCCATTTCCAGGTTATGTTTAGTGGTCAAAGAGAACAAAAAGAAATGTCTTGCATCAGACATCAGTTAGGGAGAAAAACTTTCCTGCTGAAATATTCACAACTCTAGAGAGCAAAATAGTGAAAAAAAAAGAAGGAGCAGCGTAAATAAATGGAGGACAGGAAGGCGTAGAACAGATGGAAATAAATAAGTGGTGGAGGACAGTGGAGCAGAGCTCGAGGGAAACAAGAAACGGAGCAAGAGTTGCAAGAATTCGTAGAAGAGGGGTCAATAAAGGGTGCAAACTTGCTGCTTACTGTATATACCAGGACGTATAGATTAAATTGCCCTGAGGTACAGTAGGTACACAAGGCGGCTACTGCACCAGCGTGATTCCCTCCAGCGCCTGGTGAACCTCGGCCTAGAGGCAGTTTCTGATTTTGCTCTGTATAATTAAACCTTCTGTTTTACTCGCTATAGGAGGAACACCACGGGTCGGGCACTTTCACCCCTGACGCCTCTGCAGTGCATCAGGATGAGACGCCTGCGGGTTCAGTGACCGAGCCCACTCAGCCATGGCAGGTGACCCGAGGGCACGCGGCGCCGACGGCTGCCGAGCTCCGTGACGCCCGGCAGAGAGGCGAGGTCGCCGGCGGCTCCTCCGCGGTGTCACCTGGAAGCAGGTTTGAGCAGCGACACGCAGCCCAGCGGCACATCATCTCGCAGCAACGGAGGCTGTTGAAGGAGCAGCAAGAGCAAATTGCACGGCTGCAAGAGGAGCAGAATCTGCAGGAGCTGAAGGAAGCTGCAGCCGCCTCGCAGCTATTACCAGGAGGAGGCGCGAGACCGAAGAGCGAGTCTGTCTGCACAGAGCAGAGGTAATCTAAAGGTGTCTGTCTCTGGGTGCGATCGAATCATGCTCAGAGCTGCACTGGTTTAAATGAACTCACTTTGCATCCATGTATACGCTGCCCTGAGTGTTGGAAACTTAGTGTCCACTGTTGTGGACCCTTCAATCATCCCACATGGCCTTTACCAACAGATGGATTCAACAAAAATAACCTAAATTCGAAAACAGATTCTGCATCCTCATATTTATTGTTTTTTTTTAATGCAATGCAATTTACTACAGATTAGTTTCCCTCGTCCTGCTCGGGCCTGATTTGGCAGAAAAAGCAAATCATTGTGGAGCAGTCAAGTAAAAGTGCAAAATGCAAATGAAGTTGCATTCTGTTGTATGACCTCCCTGATCGCTGAGTTACTGAAACGTTGGACTGTATTATTGATTAAGCGCATGCACACACACACACACACACACAGCTGGAGATACAGCCAACAGTGAAAAAGGGAGTGCATCAGCGTTTGCACATGATCGAACATTGTGTTTGGTTCCTTTACCGTTGTTCAGAAGAAGACAGTCAATTGAATAAGCACAGTTTGTAGGAGTCACACTGTACAGTACAGAGTCAAACTATTTCTCATTGCAAAGCCCTCGACGGTGCATTATAAGTTAGAAAGTCTCACTAACTCCACAGTCCCTGAATGTGCCATTAGCTCTAACGCTCTGTCAGGATGATGAACAATCACACAGTTCACTTCTCTCTCCCTGCAATTGAGAATAATGGCAGGTTTTTGTCTGTGGACTCCTCAGTATCTCAGCATGGGGTTTGCATGATTTTTTTAACAGCTTTCCTTATTAAATACAAGTAAGAAAAGAGATGATGCAAAGTAACAGAACAATTACAGAAGAATCTTGTACATCCAAGGCTTCAAGGAGATTCAAGGAGAAGCAAAAAAAAAGAAAAAGTTCTGCACTTCATTGAAATTCATTTACAGATCCACACACTTTAATGCGTGTCGGCTGAGTTTGCCTTCAGTACATACACACCTGTCTGAATACAATTTCCCAGGCGTGGATCAAGGAGATTTGAATGAGCAGACAGGAGAGATGACGTGTCTTTGTTTTCTGTTGCAGGGCGCTCAGAGTCACCGCCGAGCCTGACGGTCGGGCTGCACCTCTGAGGAAAACTGTCACACAGCAGGCGTGCCCCCATCCAATCATCACAGGTCAGTCTGTCACTTCGTTCCCTCCATAAGATCAATAGTTTACACTCACATATAGATATATGTTTCATACACAGCAGGTACATCAATCATCCAATCGTGGCTTCTCCGTCAGCATAATTGAATAACCTCGAGTGGCACACGCAGATATAAAAGCCTATATGTGACGCTCATGACATCTGGCGTCCGTGTGTTCAGAATATTAAGGACAACATACATAAACATGCACATATGCAATCTCTCTCTCACCGACTGTGAAGCCATGGAGGCCCGCGCACGTCAACGCACAGAGCGGAGAAAGGAAGTCGAGGAGCTCAAGAGAAAGAAAGAAGAGGAAAAACTGGTGAGAGATGGTGGTGTCACGTCCTGATCGATCATCCAAAAATGTAGGAAGTTGTAATTGTCTGAAATGAAAGAACCAAACTTTTCCAGGCCGAGTTGAAAGCTGCCGAGGAGCTGAGGAAGAGGGAGGAGGAGGAGGACAAACGCAGAGCAGCAGAGAAGAGGAGGGAGGAGAAAAGGCTGGAGAGAGAGGTGAGACGTGTTTCATATTTTATGGACATTCACAAACGTCAGACGACGTGCAGCAGTCTGAACAGAAAGGTGCCATTGTGACACTTTGCAGAATATTAAAACGATGTCGCCCCCTCTTTGTGTCTTTGCAGAGGGAAGAGGAGAAGCAGAGGCAGCTCAGACGGCAGCAGGAGCTCCTGACGTTGGCCCGTCAGCACCACCGCAGCTCCTCGCTGCAGCGGAGAGGCCTGGCGCCGTGGAAACGCCTCATTCAGCTCAGACAAGCCAACATACAGGTAAATCACCTGTCATGGCCTCTGCAGAGTGTTTCACTGCCAAACTCAACCTCAGTCCTCCAGCTCAGCTTATTAAGAACCCAGGAGGAGCTGTCGGCTTCGTGCAGAATACTAAAAAACCTTATTTAAACCAAAAACTGTGCACAGACTTAAGGCTTAAGGCGTTTCATTATCACTCACTCTTGGAACAGAATTACTATAAGCAAAGGAAAAAATGACTTCCACAGGTAAATGTGGTATAAACCCCCCCCAGTCCAGCTACATGCCATGCATTTGAATAATAAAAAGCTTCCCATAGACTTACTATACAACAATACAGCATTAGCTGAATGTTCTCAGACCTCAGTGTGTTAATTATAATTCAGTTCTTGATTTTAAAGTGATTAAGTGCACACACGACCAGAATCTATATGTGCATGTACTTCTTCTAATTTCATTATCAGTATCTATTTCTTGGTACATTAACGCTGGTTGTGAAGCACATCTGTACTTCAAATTTCAGAAGTTTATCATTATTATTATTATTATTATTATTATAATAAGAAAAGTCCCATAAACCCCATGCTGGTTATCCACAGGGAACCCACTCTAACACATTTAATAGACTGATAATTGTGAGCAATGAGGCAACTATTGGCTCATTGGGAAACACACACTCACTCTGCAGCAGAATTAAACCCTGCAGCCAAAGGCAAAGCTACAATACACACAAATACCCTCTTCATCTCCCCAGCTGCATTGTCATTTCATCGTCCAAATGTCACCTTTGCTCAGCGTCACAGCAAACGGCAGAAAATCTTGTCCATATACGTGTTTGAAAGCAGGATTTAAACCTTCCTTGAAACGCTGCACCGTTTCCTACTACTCTATTATTTGCACCTGGCGCATGTGACTGGATGTGGTTGCATTTATCAGTGTGCTTCGGCGCTTTTCTCTTTTCAATCCCCGCCAGCTGGCCCAGACTCATCACAATCTCTCCCTCCTGAGGCGGTGCACGCTAGGCTGGCAGCAATCAGCAAGAGAGTCCCTGTCTGAGAAAGAGGCTTCTGCTGACCAACTGCACCAGCACTTTTTACTCCGAAGAGGCTTAAGCTGCTGGAAACGAGTGCGTACACACACACATACACATATATAAATACACACAACCGCTGTTGTTCAATCAGAATTCAAGTCTGCTCATCATCAGCCAGTGATTTACAGCAACACCTTTTCATAATCTCTTCCAATTGCACTCTCACTTATATCCGCAGGTACCCAGTTTAAGCTCATCTGGATTAAAGAATAAGATTTTTTCCGCCATTTTTCATTTATCCAGTGCCGTTTGCATCACTTCAGCTCGCTCAGTATCTTGTAATTGTTATTATGTTGCAGTTTTTACTCCTCAAAGGTCTCAATTAGCAGCATTTTCCAACTTTCAATAAGGCAGATAATTAATTTGCATTTTATTTCATGCATGCTCGTGTTATGCTCTTAAGATATTCTTATCGTCCCGTTCAGCTGAAGGACTGGCGAGTGATTCAGGAGGAGCGGGCTGAGCGTTTCTACCGCGCACGCACTCTGAGGAGGTTTCTACTGGCGCTGCTGGACCACGTGACCCAGGAGAGGCTGGTGGAGTGGGACCGCCAGGCGCTGGCTCAGGGGCACAATAACAGGTCTGCTACCCATGAATTTGCCATGTGTTCACGGTGTGGACACTGCAGAGTGTAACTTCACCAACTAACAAGGTGTGAAATTAAAATTAACAACTTGTAAAACTTGAATTTAACCAATACAAAGTGAAACTACAACGCCTTCAAGGCCTTTAAGACGTAAACATTCATTTTAATGTGAAGATTTGCTGAGGCTCTATGAGACGTTTTTATGAGCCTGATTTAAAAGCACTGCAGATTATGATTTAAGTTAGATACAAGAGCATTATGTGCATTATATAACAAGTAGTTGGACATTTCCCAGTGTTTTGTTGGTGCATTGGCACATTTTCTTGTCTTTTTTAGTGTAACTGCCTGTGCATCAAATTTACACCATCATCTCTGTGACTTCATCTGTTAACTGTAGCTGTAAACGTCTCTTTATATTATGATTAATGGAGTCAGTTTTGCTGCTCAGGTTGAAACCTCAATATGGTTAAATTAGTTGGCATAGCAGAGCGGTTCTGGGCTCCATGTTCCTGACCACAGGAGTAATTCTCTTCAAGGGTATCTACTGCTACGCAATTAATTTTGTGACTATAATACTAATTTTAACAACACTGCTGTGTGAGGCTGTATTCATGCACACCGCTGCTTTGTGCTGAATGCTTACCGCAGCACGCCGCCTTCCTATAAAATAACAATGATCAAAATGCTTCCATTAGTATAAGATTTACAATGTTAGCTGCTAACGATAGCTAGTTATGCAAAGTGAAACAAATGATGTCATTAGTTCTGCAAATGAATTATTGTTCCCAAAATCCTGGGAAAACTGCAAAAATGTTGATCTGATGATGTCACCAGATAAAACATGAAACGGTTCTGGGTTTTTTTCCTCCAGTGACCTGAAGGTTTCAACCAAATTTTATCCAAATTACAAACTTCTCATAGTAGAGAGAGAAAAATTGTAAGAGGATCATCACAAAAAGTCAGGAACAGGATTCACCCTCAAGAAGCCACAAATGTCAAAACTAAGTCTCACTGTAATCCATCTTGTAGATAGAGGTGAGTTATTTCAGTCAAGAGCAAAATGAAGGTGAATTGAGTAAGAAAATTTAAAAAATTTGCATTGAAATCGTGTACTAACGTTTCCTTTTGAACATTTTTTAATTAATTGTAAATTCATAATTACATTTGCCTCCATTACGCTTAACGTAACGATCACCTTGTCTTCTGTTTTTCATGATGCTTTAACTCCGGTCTCACTCTAACTTTGATTTGCCTGTCATTGCCACACAATGTTAATGTTGGTGAACTTGAGTCTAAGGTGAGGGCGGCTAAATGACCACAGCCTGCAGGTGAATTCCCACCGGCCGCCATCATGTGAGAACCCATTAGGTGTTGTCATCCCGGAGGTCGGCATAATTCAGTTTCTTATTGCTCACGAGCGCCGTTCCCGTCTGTCCCTCCATCTGCCTGCGTTTCAGACGGGTGCTGCAGCGATGCTTCCTGGCCTGGAGGCGGCTCCCGAGTCTGCTGCGCCAGGAACGAGAGAGGAAGGAGCGGCGGGAGAAGCTGGGACGGAGAGTGACCGCGGTTCTGCCTGATTTCTGCTCTCATTCACCGTAAAGCCTCTGGGAGAGAGGAACTGTAGGAAACAACACACACACACAAACATACACACAAACAAACAGAAAACTGATACAAATGTCGATTTCTCACATTCATTTAATAAAAATAAATAAAATTCATTTCATACAAACACAACTGGACCCATACAATTGCCCCAAGAGTCAGTCTGAACCTCTTTAAAAGAGCAAAATTAACTTTTAATGTGTTCTTCACAATGCAATAAGTCATTATGTTTGATGTGATAGGCTGTAAAACTTAAACATTTCCAGAGGTCAGAGGCAGTCGATCACTGCAGGTGTTTGTGGAGGAGGAGTGTTCAAGCTCCAGAGGCGTCGTTATGTTTCTGTGCTCATGAAAATGTCCCTAAGATGAATCGTTGGATCAGTCATTGTTCCATTTCTTCATCTGATGGGCTTCCACCAAGGCACTGGAATGAAAAGGAAATGAGAACGGACACAATGTTCAACTCAAGTAGGAAGACATTCGGCGAGAGGCTCTTTGTGTGGCAGGTGGGATGATGGAAGGAGAGTTAAGTTGAGTGAGTGTGGATGTAGCTGCACGGAGCGGCGCCAGCTGTCAGCGACGTTAATGGCAGTGAAAGCCGTCTATTGCAGTTTGTAGTTGTGTTATTATTGCTGTGCGATAGCTCATTTGCTGCAGTCGCCCCATTGATAACAATCCTGGCAGCTCTCGGGTTGTGCTGCCAACACGGAGGTGCATGGAGGTTAAAAGGAGCCATGCTGCCACCCGGTGGACAGGAGCAGAACAGCAGCCGCGTGGGAAGAAGGCAGGCGTCTCTTACACCAGGTCTGTCGGGGCGGAGGGGGGGTTCCCATCGTCTCCCATGGTCATGAACTCGGCCCAGTTGCCTCTGAAGCCTCGAGAGTAGACGCCGGTGTCCACCACGAGTCCCCAGTAGGCGCTGCGAGCTGTTTTCTCCCGCAGGGCGACGCGGGCCTCGCGCTCCGTCACGTTGTAGCTGACGTTGACGACCTGCACCAGCAGCAGGTGGAGCAGCCCGCCGGTCACGATGCTGCTGTACCAGGCGCAGGTGAAGCACAGCGCCGCGCTGCAGCGGACAAGGGACACCAGTCAGTCACTACACATGAAGTAAGCACCAAATATTAAGCACTTGTAGATAGAAAACCTTTAATCACTTGTGCCTCAGCATAAAGGACATATTATTCTATAAGGACATGATGGCTGTTGAGTGTGAGGCTGAGATGGATGCGATCAGGACCTATTTTCAGTACACAACGCCTACTTGCACAACTTCACATCCACTCTTTCTCTCGCCGCTCCTCCAACAGCTCAACAGGACGCTCTCCAAGAAACTGACTGAACACCACAGTGAAAGGAGCATCACTGTCCAATAATAAGCCTAATAAGTCTGGATTAACTTAATTTAACGTCAGCCTTCACTGAGAATTCTGGGAAAAATGTCAAAATGTCCCAAAGTGGTTAAAAACGGTTTCTATGAACAACGACATGAAGTTTTCTTCTCGTTGCAGCTAAAAGGCCATCTGCCACTTCCTGTTCCCATGAGCTGCATCTCAAGTTATTTCTGTTTGCCATGGAAGTTGATGTGATTTCATTTTACATTCCCTCGTGAATACTCAGAATAAAAAGTACCGTACAACGGAAATCTTAGATGTGTGGCACTTTCATTAATGTCAATATCAACCTTATTTAAAGGAGTCATTTTACATTATGGGACATGTGCTTATATTGGGTTTCCTTTTTTTTTTCTTCCTTGCACTATGCTCAAGTAAAAAGGACAGTTTCATATTTATTGTACAAATACATAGATTGTCTCAGCTTGAAGAAAAAAAAAAGATCCCAAAGAGTAGAATTAGTTCATTCATTGCAGTTAATCTGAGAGATTTTGCAACCTTTTCTTCCTTTTATTTAATTTTTTAACGTAAATATTAATGTTAATGTGTAAATGTGTTTCACCTATTCACAAATAGGGTTGCAAAATTCCGGGAATTTTCAAAGTTGGAAACTTTCCATGGGAATTAACGGGAATTTATGGGAATTAACGGGAATAAATCGGAAATTTACAAAATTGAAGGTTGGCCCTTAACAGGGAATTTAAATATAGTTGGAGAAAATATATTGTAGCATAATCTTGGCTAAAACAACCAGATTTAATGCAAGCAACTTGAATATCTATGCTATTCCATGCACACTGCTTCCTGCAGGGCTGTTAGGCCACGCCCCCTACATGCACTGCTTCCTGCAGGGCTGTTAGGCCACGCCCCCTACCTGCACTGCTTCCTGCAGGGCTGTTAGGCCACGCCCCCTACATGCACTGCTTCCTGCAGGGCTGTTAGGCCACGCCCCCTACATGCACTGCTTCCTGCAGGGCTGTTAGGCCACGCCCCCTACATGCACTGCTTCCTGCAGGACTGTTAGGCCACGCCCCCTACATGCACTGCTTCCTGCAGGGCTGTTAGGCCACGCCCCCTACATGCACTGTGCATTCCTCCATCACATGCACAGATGATTCCTTTTGAGCCCAAAGCACAATAGGAGGGCTCCTTTCATTTAAAGGGACAACCAGGAGTTTTTGAAAGCAAAGTGTGTTCACACTACATTTCCCATGAGCCTCCGTGCACGGTGAAATTCTTGGACCGGCGCAAGACAGACGAACCATAAACGGTGATTTGGTGACGTTATTCCCATAACCCACATTCACATAAATTCCCATAATTCCCGTGGAAAATGCCCAATTTGGAATATTTCCAAAATTCCCCAGTTTAATTTCCCATGGAAAGTTTCTGGAAATTTACCGTTAATTTATTGGAAATTTTCCATCCTTTGCAACCCTATTCACAAATCATTCTCAGTGTCCCAAGATTCATTTGTTTCATTTAATTAGTAAATGGTATATGATTCATCAGCCACACACCGCTTCAGTGTGTCTCATTATTATTATCTACATCATTTTCTTTCATCTATATTGTCTCCTATAATGAGAGTTGACACTTGTCAGATATTTGTATATTTACCTGTACTGGTTGTAGACGCCGGGGCAATACAGCAGGGCGGTGAAGAGGTGTTGAGTGGGACACACGCTCTGCAGCACCAGGCTGATCCCGTACAGAGACGTCAACAGGAAGAAGACGAGCGTGAGCAGGAAGCTGCGGTGATTGGCCCGTCCCACGCAGCTGTTTATCCTAACCTCGGCAACAACAGACAGGACACACACACACAAACACAGAGGGATACACACACACACACACACACACATCGTACTGAGATCCACGGGATACACTACACATGGACATGCAGGATCACACATCAAAGTGTAGGAGCGGATGGTGACTAGGGAGTGATCACTTATTACCATATGTGATGTATGACATGCAAATACGGTCAATAAAGATATGAGACTCAATCTATTATTGTTATGTATCATAAAATCTCACAAAAGGGATAGTTCAACATTTTGGCTCTGCTCCGCCATTCCAAAAACAGCCTGCACCGACTGCTTTGTTCCAGCTGCAATTACACTGGTTAACAAGCTGTAGCTTGCACAAAACTGCACAAGTCACTTTCTGGAGCATGATTTGATTTGATTTTATCTTATTGCATAATGTATTTATTGTATTATTCATTTTTATCTATATCTATGTGGAATTTGCACCTGGCATTTTTGTCTTTTCTGAAATTATTTTATGTTTCACTGGTTTTTTAGTCTTATGTCCTAACCTTTATATCTATTTTATGAATAGCAGCACTTCTGGTTAAGTCTATTTGTTTCTTTTATCCTTAATGTGCACATGTTCTTTTAAATGTCCTATCTCTGATTATTTGTCTGATGTTTTATGTCTTGACTCTCGATGACACTGCAGAACTAGTTTACCCCCTGGGGTACCAATAAAGTAACCTGAACCTGAACCCTGAACCTGCTAATGGGCTAATTTGCCAAAATTTTGAACTATCCCTTTAAAGATATCGTATTGTTTGGGGAAAGACAAACAAACTAGACAAGTGCAGTGTTTGAGATGTGAGACAGAGTGGAAGGAACAGGACGCCAGGCTGAGTGAGAGGAGGAGGCGTTTCAACGGGACCCACCAGACACAGTGGTGATCGAGACGCCGCACGCAGACGCCACAGATACGACAATGTCCCGCCCTCGGGGGCCGCGCCACCCTGCACACCGCGCACCAGCTTCTCCGGCTGCTTTCCGTCTGCTCCGCCTCCGACTGCTCCACCGATCCCGTCCGATTGGTTACTGTCATCATCACTCCCTGCGTCCCTCCGTTAACAGCGGGGTCTCTGTCTGGGAGGGGGCTGTAATACGTCACCGTGCTGTGGACGAGCTCCTGGCTTGGCCGCACGACGCCGGGGTCTCTCTTAGTGTAGACGAGAGCCACCAGCGTGGAGACGACGCCTGCAGTGATCACCGATACCTGCAGCGGGCCGACGTCACCGCGGGGAAGCACCTCGGTGATGAACAGGTAGTACATGTACGCCAGAGAGAAGAGAGCCAGGCTGAGGAAGAAGAGCGTCCGTCCCTTTTTACGGTGGGTGACGTAGTAGTACCACAGCACCAGGCCGGGCAGCGCCGTCAGGACCACGACGCCGAGAAGGAAGTGGAGAGCAGCGACGTGCAGCAGGACAGGAAGGATGACGAGAGGCGGGATGACGGACAGTTCAAGTCTGCGGGCTCCTCCCCACAGCCACGGCACACGGATCCGGTCCGTAACGACATCGGCCACCTGCGACAGGGACTCGGGTTTCTGAGCCTCTCTCTTCAAAAACCTGACGGAGGTGGAAAACAAAATGTATAGAGATTTGATCAACATATGAGCAAATTTACCCATTTAGTTTGTTCTAAAAAAGAAGCCATATACCCTTTTGGAAAACCGACACGGAGCGTTGTAAAAGGTTGGCCACCAGAAATGATATCTAGGACCTTCAAGGATTAAAACCTGGGTGGACAACCTGGTCAACGAGCTGCAGGAAAGCTACGGGGTCCAAAACCCTCTTCTTGGGTCATTTTGCTGGCGAAAGTATGTAAATGCAAGTATTTAGGTACTACAATGGCATAAATAGTCATACAACTATAAAATTAGGCAGAGAGTATCTTGACACATAGGGGAAGGCGAGAAAAAAAGATTCTGGGGTTTGTTGCAACTCGATTTTAAGATATCACCCTTAACATCCCAAAAAAGACCAAAAAAACTGACAAATACTCATGAAAATTATTATTTTTCAGCACTTTATGGAGGACATCTATACCTAACACATATATAGAAAATTTCTTTAGTTCATAAGCTTCAATTTGAGTCCAAGCTAGCCTTTCTATCTCAAAACCCCCACTTGCTGCGGCCAACGGTCTTCTCTCTCCATCTGTTCATTTTGGAGAAATCCAGAAATACAATGTATTCTAATGAGGCCAGTTAACATGGAGGTTTTCACAATAGGTGTTGCATTGTTTGGAGACAGCCTGTAGCTTTCCAGTAGCAGTAGAAAGACTCAAATTGAAGCTTATGAATTAAAGAAATGTTCTATATACATGTTAGGTATAGATGTTCTCCATAAAGTGCTGAAAAATAATCATTTTCATGAGAATTTGTCAGACGAACAGTAGTTTTTTTGGTCTTTTTTGGGATGTTAAGGGTGATATCTCAAAATCAAGTTGCAACAAACCCCAGAATCTTTTTTTCTTGCCTTCCCCTATGTGTCAAGATACTCTCTGCCAAATTTTATAGTTGTATGACTATTTATGCCATTGTGGTACCTAAGTATTTGCATTTACATACTTTTGCCAGCAAAATGACCCATTGACAAAGCCACGGTTTTCATGTTTTATAATGCAGCTTGGATTAAATGTAGTCATTTTATAAATTTTGTTAAACATAAGATTAAAATAACTAAATACCTTTCACTTAATCAATTAATGGCCTAAAACAAATGAGCCGGCCCCAGAGTTAATCGGATAAATCCCACTCACCTGTCACAAGCATCATCCAGGTCTTCACAGTCGCAGCAGCACGCCGCGATGTGGCTGCGCTCCCCGTGTCTGTTGACGTACTCGCAGCAGCACAAGCTCTCCTCCTCCTCCTCCTCGTGCACTTTGATGGCTCTCTTCTTCTTCTTCATGACAGACGGCCTGGCAACCTGTCATAAAGACACTGCCTGGCCACCACCAAAAGAAAAAAAAAAAAAGGTCATACACTCTAATATTTAGCTGTGGCATTGTTTCTTTAAGCTTCTGCAATGTCACAAGATTTATTTCCAGCCAGTGTTGCATTAATTTTTCACCAAGATCTTGCATTGGTGATGGTAGAGCAGCCCGTCATTTCAGGCTCCGAGTCGGAGCAGAACTTCAAACAAGCCGCGCTACATGGGCGCTACCAACTCACAGCTGGGAGGGGGGGGTCACACACACAGTTTCCCTAACAAATGAATTAAACTATAGAATTAAATGCAAGATAAATCAGAAATAACAAGAGAGGGATGTGTTAACAGCTGGGGTTCTTAAAAAGAGAATGTCTGTCACATACTTTTATATATTATTGGGGGGGACAGATTGGTGGTCCCCTAATATTGGGGGGGACATGTCCCCCCCAAAGTATATGGTGGTTTTGGCCCTGGATAGATTAGTTAAATCCAGGTGGCGACTCTTTTTTTTTGACCAGGCAGTGTATTAAAAAAAAAAAAAACATAATCCGTCACTAACTGAACTTATTTAGGGCATTTAAGTTCAATATGAGAGAGTGTTTGAAAACAGGAAAAGTGGCCAATGAGAGATAAGGGTGAAGTGCAATAACCTAAACTAATACGTTTAAAAGCTCACTTTGCTAAAATGACCTTTGCATTCAGCAGCTTATGAGCTGTTTGCATGTGTTTTAGACGGTGGAGTGACTCCAAAACAGGCAACACTGCAAAGCAGACTGTGCTCATTTGATCCTATCCAGTCCACCTCCTACCCTCACATCTGTCACACATCTGTCATGCTTTAATGATTTCACAGCACGCAAACACTGTCATTGCTGCAGCTTGTGGGTTTGTTTGGAGGTTAAGTGCCCTCTCCATCACAGAAATCAAAATCAAGGCTATCAATAGAAGAATCTGAACTGGTATGTTTATGTTACAAGTTGTACAGAGTTAAGAAAAACTATGCAAACTCATTGGAACTCATTGATTGGTTTGGAACCACCTGTTCAGCAGTTATTGCCGTACAGTGACGGCGGTGTCGTAAATCCGCGCGCATGCAGTCCTGCAGAAAAATAGCGATTTCTGTTTAAACGTCATTCTGCGGTCAAGTCTATGTTGTTTTGGTTTCGGGGTTTGACCATGCTCCCATTCATTCAGATGGGGGTCTGTTGGTCTCTATGGGCTTCTCAAAGCGTCGCCAACATGGCCGCCGAGTGGCCGGACTTGCCTGGAAAGACTTTGCTGTAACATACCTGAACACCCACCTGCTACATGCCGACGCTTTAGGATCGATATCGATATCGGTCTTCTTCTCCTCGGCGGAAGTCTGTCTCCCCCCGGTAACGGTCGTCGTATCCGGTGAGTCTCGTGAGCTACATGTCGCGGATGTGGAAGTCTCCAGAACAGCAGCAGCAGCAGCCGGAGACAGACAGACGAGACGAGACGAGACGAGTGGGAGTGGGAGTGAGGGGGGGGGGCCGTGAGAGTGAAGCTTCACACCGGGGATGGAGGGGGGAGAGAGAGAGACGTGACGTCCTGCGGCTCCGCTCGCCCGAAAAGTCAAGGCAGACAGTTTCCCTCGTGACGTCACATGAGGTAGCGTCTCCCCGCCCAGGACGCTGCTCCACTCCCACAGCTGCAGCACAACAACACACACTGGGACCAGACTGACACACTCCCATACACCTCAAACTATACATAACAACCTGTACTGACACTAAAAGCTCAGACTGTCTGCGCAGACTTTAGTGCATGTATAAAGAAAATAACTTGACCTCAGTGACAGTGATGGATTAATGTCCAAGGGTGCAGCACAGGCATTTTTATTTATTTATTCATGCACAATGATAAAACAAACTTTATATTTCATAATGCAAAAGGCAAATAAGAAGCCCAAGGGCCTTATATAAAATCCTCCCCTCCAATACAAATCACAAAATAAGGAAAACAGGAGAGTGTTTTTGGTAGGTTCAGTGTTTCAAAGGCAAATATTGTTCTTGTGGTGCAACTATGTTTTACTTTTTTGTGGGCCAGATGGACCAGTGGAGAAAATGTGAAGTTTGCAATTAAACCACCCAGCAGTGTATGAAGTAATTCATCACCTCCACTATATTTATTGTTTGACTTGTCTGGGATTTGAACTATTTGTGAAGTTTATGGATAAAATATGTCTCTTTTGTGGAGGCACAAACAAAATCGAAAACATGACAAGATGTCCCAAGTAGACATATAATCTTAATTTGTGTGAGAGGGCTTGGCTAAGTGAGTAAATTGTAATAGAACCCATAAACTGTCTTTATTCTCAGTAGTTATATAAATGTACTGTTTTCCATCTCTGACAATTAGCCATGTCATATTTCCCTCTATTATGTAACCTATTCATGAACACGCTGTAAAAGGGGGTTGAAATATTATCTCTCTAGTAAGATATTGGGACAGGGTTCTGCTTTAATGATTCAAGAGAGTCTCAAGAGTGTAGTCTTACACTTGTGCAGTACAGGACACAAAAGGCTTAGTCTTTAGACTCCAGCAGCCACAGACAGTGTTTCCAACATCACCTATTCTATGATAAAACATAAACATGTCATTTTTGAATAGAGAAATAGGTACTGGCAGCTCTGGCAATGGAAATCTTGTTTATTAAAACATTACATTGCAATATAGTCAAAATGTACAAAACAACAGCAACCAAATTTAAACAAGTGTTGGTTTTAAGAAGTGATTTTCAGTGAGAAATGCTACACAATGTTTTCTACTCAATAAAGGGTGATGGCAACACTGTAAACATCAAACAAGGCTCAAAGCAACTGTAGCTGTGTGTCACCAAGAAGTGATCAAGAAGAAAGGAGAGGAAAAGGCAAACGACTAGTGTTCATGTCAGAGTTCACGTGTGTCTGGTGTTTACAGAGTGAATGCACCGTACCGAGATAACCTGAGATAGTCCGGCCGACTTTGAGCACTGAAGAGGAGGAAAAATAGCATGTACACAGGACAAATATACACTTATTTCACCAGCTTCTATTGCATAGTTTACACAACGCTCCCTTCAGCTGATCCAGAGCAGGACTATAAGTTACCAAATGATACAATATAGTATTTTCTGTACACCAGATTTGGCTTATATACAAAATTCACTTGCAATTTAATGCACATTGCAGTTTACAAATAGAAAAAAAATATATAATGATTACAAAAGAGATGACAAACTTTATCGTATATCTTGATTGTACAGTTTTTATTGGAAAAAATAAAAATCTAAAAAGGAAAACTAAAATGCAGCCTCGTCTATAAGGCACGTCACGTGTTATGTGCAAAAATTAAAATGTGCAAAAGTTCATTTTAGAGAAATCTGTTGTTAAATAATGATTCACTTCCTGGGGATAAAATAGAAACAGTTGTTCATCTGGTGCAGCATGAGGTTAATCAGAGGAGAGTTAAGGCACGAGGAGGGAGTTTCCTGAAATCAAATGCCACCGTTTAGAAGAAGAGTCGAACACAAGCAGCAACGGGAGCCGACGAAGGCCCCGCGACACGAATCTAAACCCACTGCTGCAGCTCTGATGTCACTCTGTCGTCCCAGCAGTCGGTCCGCAGCTTTAAAAACATCCTGGCCCCTGATGCCCCACTGTGGCAACACAGGGCATTTCATGGGGGGGGTCTGTGGGGACGTCTACACAGCAACATCACGGGAAACCAACGACTTCCTCAGAGGCGTTTCACCGCTGCAGGCTGTTCTTTACTCAACGGGGGCCGAGGCGTTCCTGCAGCCGTCAGGTGTGCAGCGTCACTGCGGCGCCGCCGTCCGATTGGCCATGGCAAAGTTCTGTTGCAGCACCATGAGAGAGCTGCGGAGCTGTGAGGAAGGAAAGAAAAACTGGCTCAGCAGCTTGAACTGGATTGCGATTGCTCAACAAAACGAAGCTGCTCAAGGTGTTTATTCTAATATTAAACCCACACTTTGCTGTCACAACAGTCGCCGCTAGTGCTGCCAAATTACACAGGACTGAAATCATAAGGAGCACAACTTTCAGTGGTGACCTTTGAACTCAACACCTTCCTGCTGTCTGTCTAGATTTAAGCTGACACTGCAGAACAAAACCAGTCATCTAATAACACATAGACAGGGATGCACGATAAAACTTTTAAAATTCAGACTCAGCATTACACATTTAACAGTTGCTCTCTGAATATTTCATAGATGGCACAGTTGTTGGATCCAGCTGGGTCTCGAAATGATTGTAAACAATGTAAACAATGATTGAAACTGGCTTAATGACAAGCAAATACACACTTCGCCACGGTGAGCTGCATCATGACTTTTTAAAGATTTAGTTCATTCTCCATTTCAACGTAGACTGACCTACCTGGTCTAAAAGGTTGATGGAGTCCTGCAATACAGTTTTTAGTAGGAGCACTTCCTCTCTGGACTTAAACCCCGGTGCCTGTTGGGGGCCATATTCTGGGGCAAAGCTGTCAAACAACACAAAAAGACAAAGAGAGGGTTATTATTCTGATGTGGAACAGAGGATATTCACTTCTGCTACACGAAAGGAGAGAAAATGTAGGAGGAGGAGTGCGAGCAGAGGAGTGCTGATGCAAGATTATGTCACTTACATAAGCACATTTACTGTGGCTGATAAACAGGCAGTTTTAACACCGTGAGTCATTAGAACAAAAGCTGTCTTGTATGTGGGCTGCTTGAACGGCAGAGAGAGAAAAACTAGAATATGGACAAAGACTAAACCCCCCTTCCCCTTCTCCTTCTCCTTCTCCTTCTCCACCCACACCCAGACTTCTGCTTTCTGAGCCGCTCTGACCTGGCCTCGCTCCGCTCCCTCAGCCGCTGCTTGGTGCTCAGGTGCATGCGCTGGGCTACATCCTCCATGGCCCACAACTTGAAAAAGAGGCCCAGATTCAGCAAGGTCAGGATCAGCAAACTGAAAGAGACGGAAAAGAAATCAATGCATTTAATGCAACCACATCCCTGCACAATAGGAACCTCCTAGGAACACCTAAAATTACGAAACAACCTTTAAACATAATGACTTGTCATCATGGACAATGTGCATATTAGATGCACATTAAATTTTGCATCCATTATGCACAGACAGTTCTCAGTAGTGTTTTGAAAATACAGACACAATTTGCATTAATCACAGACAACAACAGAAACCACATTGTTAGATTTTTTTGCATTTCAGGTTGTTTACTTACATTAGACTCATCCCCGCTACGATCGCAGTCGTGCTCAATCTGTGCGAGCTTTTCATTTCCGTGGGGCCTGAAATACAGCAGACAGACAGATCTATGAATAATGAATTCTTTTCTCCTTAATGCAAAGTTGCAGTCAATATGTGAACATTTTTGCAATGGCTTGCAACATATTTCTGGTTGCGAGGCATTTCCTCCCATTGGCATTCAACATTTTGCACTAAACGCTGCTGTTGCAGAGTGTGACTGGAAGAGACAGTGGCATGTTTGTCACTCCTGCAGGTATGCCTCTGCAGTCAAACAGCAGTGGCCGTTGACTGACATGTACTAGCACGCACCGTTGCTTTCAAGTCTGTGTCAACACTTTGTCCAAATCCTTGCTGCAGCATTAGCAGCTGCACTAACAATTGAATATTCAGACATTTTGATGTACGATACCGGTTGTTTTCCCTCATGCATTCAGTATTTATGCTAAGCTAGGCTAAGCTACGATACCAATCTGCTTAACGCCATGTACCCATGCTGCCGTCCCGGTCCTGCGCGGGGTCTTGTCCATGATGCTTGCTGGGTTTCATGTGCTCTGGCTGAGTACGGCTGTAAGTCCGCCTCCTCCTCCGAAGTCCACCCATCTTTCCAGGATCACCGCCTCCTTGGTTTATCTCTTCTTCCTCCTCCAGCAGCTCTGCCTCTGTTTCATGTCATCAAACAAGCAGGTAAACACAAATGTGAGGCAGAACCAGATGTTTAAAAAAATTAAAAAAAAACAATTAAAGTTGAAGCTCAGTTCAGCATGTGCATAAAATTATGTTCAGTATGAAACAGACAAAAATGCCCATTGTGCACAACTGTAATGTGATTTACTGCTGCCATGTGCCGAGGAAACGGCTCATATCAGATCAGAGATAAAATGAATCACAAGCTCAGGAGAGAAGACAAGGAAGTGCTCTCCACAGAGTCTCCACTCACCCAGCTGTCTGAAATAATCCTCGATGCCGCTCCAGGAGTTTTTAGTGATGAAAGACTTGATCAGTCCCCACGGCTGCTTGTTGTACTTCACATCAGTGGAAACCCTGAAAGCACAGGAGAGGCTTTAAATGCCGGGGATTTAAGGAAATCTAAAAGTCAACAGAGCGACTGGATAAACCTTTACCTCAGTCGACACTTCCGCTTGGAGCTCCTTGTGATGTAGTATTGGTTTTGAGTGTAGAAGTAATCGTGATAGGGAACGTCATGGGTGTACACCGCAGACTCCACGTGGTAATACTGACCCTCCCTGGATTCTTTGTACATCGTCTGAAAAATTAATGGAGAAGAAAATAAGCGGACGAGCCTCGATTCACACAGGAACATGATGTCAGCGATGTAAACAAACACAGACCTGGTGCTCTGTAGCCGTGGAGAACTTGCCAATCAGAGGGTTGTTGATGGTTATTGTGTAGTTCAGGCTGCGCTTCCTGTTCCCTGAGGCGTCCTTTTGCCAAGGATTAAAGGTGGAATCTAAAAAAAAAAGGACACACATGACAGGTTTCATTAGCTGGAACCGGTGGGGAAATTAGTTTTTGGAAGATTACGGATCTTACTGGTTATCTTCCTGACGTCCATAAACCTGCGGATGAAACTGGATTCTGTGAAGAGCATCTCGAACATTTTGCTGGCGCTGATGTGGAAGACCTTGTTTATGTAGACTCGCCCCTGCACCTGGGACTGGCCCACCTGCTCCTCCACTGACAGACATGAAGGGAAAAGCATTAAAATATAGATAACACACGGGCACTCTAGCGTCCTGGGTTGTTGTTGGGTTGTTTTTTACACTCTAACCTTCTTCGATGCTGTCTGACGCGCTCTGCTCGGAAACACCGTTTTCATTGGCGTTGAGGTCCAGAGAGTGGTTGGAGCGCTTGGAGCCCCGTTGTGATGCGACGCGCTCCAGCGAGGGGACAGGACTGCGCCGCATGGACGGGGTGTTGCGAGTGTCGTCCTATAGGAAGACACCAGAGAAATGAGCTGGAGGAAACACTGAGAATAGCACAAAGCACAAAATGTGAAAAATGTTATTTTAAAATCACCCCATTAGCTGAGGTCTGCGAGCCGACAGGTGACGGCACGTCGTCCCCTTGAGGCGTGGAGGCCTCCAAAGGCCCGTGCTCCGCCGCAGACAGGCGGAGGGAGGGGGGGCGCTCCAGCCTCCCTGGACCGTCATCCCCACCACCAGACCTCGAAGACGGGCTGCAGGCGAACAAACAGGTGGGATTAAACGATATCCCCGTGCATTACCACCGTGTGAGCAGGTGTGGGTGTGTTGGCTCACCTGGTCTGCATGCTTGACTCTACGTATATGGGCAGGCTCTCCATCTCCTCATGGCTCAGACCCAGATCATGCCCATAATGCTGTTTAACCAAGTGCCAAAACTCCTCACAGATCAGATGCTAAAAGTGGGACAAAAAAAAAAAAAAAAAAACACCACATGAAGTCACACGGGAATAGAAATGCAAAAAGGCTTGTTTGGAAATCAGCCCGTGTCGAGATGTCTTCCTCTTTCCCAACGTGAGCTCTGCTTTGCTTTGGCAGATCCACAAACCACAGTGTTAACACACAACAAAACAAAGGGTCTGTGTAGCTTAGAAACACCTCCACACACTATAATTACTCTTCTGTCTCTGCATGACAACCAACCTACAAACCTTATTGTCTCTCTGAACTGCTCAGATACTCATCTTACATTTAAGTGTTTAACCCCAAACAGCCAGGAGATCTAGGCCCGCACTCACACATGATATACAATTATTCACATTATAAGAAATACGTAGCGTAAAACGAAATCCTCAGTCAGACACAGTCGGTATCGTCTGCCAAACAAGCAAAGCTGCTCCAGGTTCTGATGGAAAATGATTGTAGGCGTTTCTTCAGACGGAACATTTAAGCCGTTTTTTGTTTTTGTTTTTGGAAACGCACGAGGTGTCAGAGCTGAGACAGACAGCGTGAGATCCATTAACTCAGCTTTTACTTACTTGTCCGCAGACATTTCCGCCACAGCTGTTGAGCTTCAACCGGCTGTCAGACAGTGATCAGTGACCTGGACGCGCCGCGCCGCGCTCCCACATTCAGGAAGTAAAAGTCCTGGATCTGCGCGAGACCTGGGGCGTAAAGACGCGCCGCCCAGATCCACACCGACACAAGGTAAATAATAAAACCCTCTGCCTGTCGAAAGTCCGGTTCACCGGCGGCTCGATCGACCGGAGATGGAAGTTCTCCTTTGTTTTGATATTTATAACCGACACGAGTC
Organism: Decapterus maruadsi; assembly: GCA_030347415.2. Taxonomy (NCBI): domain Eukaryota; kingdom Metazoa; phylum Chordata; class Actinopteri; order Carangiformes; family Carangidae; genus Decapterus; species Decapterus maruadsi. The sequence goes on from CM064890.1 coordinate 1,775,133, forward strand.
GAGCTTCCAGTGTGTGTGTGTCTGTGTGTGTGTGTCTGTGTGCGTTAAGGAGCAGTGTTGCCAACTCCTCAGCAAGCAAAGTCGCTATTGGCTGCCCCAAAAGTCGCTAGAAGTCGCTAAATGATGTCATTACCTCAGCGGCGGCCGGCAGCGGGGGTTGATGCGGCCGGCAGCGGCGCTCTGTATGTGTTTATGGAGTGGATCAGTGCGTCTCTGAATGCAGCGGAGACGGCTCTGTGACACTACTGTGCAGGCTGACAGCCAGTGAGGGCGTTGAAAACAGCTGTAATAACGTGATTTCAGGTCCTGAAACGTTTGTAATATCTCCGGGAAAAAGTCGCTAGATTTGTCGCTAGTCGCTTTTTACAAAAGAAGTCGCCAAGAGGGTTTGGAAAGTCGCCAAATTTAGCGACAAAGTCGCTAAGTTGGCAACACTGTTAAGGAGGCAGGCCGTCGATGCAAATGGGCCCTTAAAGCCACACCTGGAGGGGTCATTGAACTCTCACAGGCTGGTGTTTTCATACAGGTGTTTGTGCTCCAGGTCTCAGGAGACCCGCAGCCCGGTGGGTCGGTGCCAAAGCGTCTGAGGAATCTAAACTGTAGAAATAACACGCTGATTTAACCTTTATTCCTGTTATTTTGTTGTTTGTTGGTTTGTTTTTAATACCTATATGGTATCAAGCCTGCAATATATTTATATTATAGCCTATAATTAGCCTATCTACCTGTCTAAATAATAGTTCTTCTTGTTAGTGGTGGAGAAAAAAACATTTTATTCAAAATGCAAAACACACTGACTTTTATTGTGAAGTGTCTCCTGACATGTCTAAAGCTATTAAACTTTAAAGGAGTTCTTATTTCTAGCATCAAATACGATCATTTAATTCAAGTTTTGTTAGTGGTGGAGTATATCCGTATAAAAAAACATTTTATTCAAAATGCATTTCGCCAATAAATACACTAGTGTTACACGTGGTGATCCGGCTCCTCCAGGTTGACCTACTAACAGCTGATCTGGATGATGTCAAGTGTCCTGCGCAGCCTGACATTGCTAATGCTATGGTCCGTTTCTGTGTGTTTCTGACTCGTCAGAACAAAATTAGCTGGATGATGTTCACGGTCAGCTTCCACAGCTTCCTTTCAGCCTGGATCCTAACAGCTCTTTAGTTGAGCTAAAAAGGACCCAAATCCAACGGAAGATTATTATCAAATGACATCATCCAGATCAGCTGTTAGTAGGTCAGCCTGGAGGAGCCACACTTCTCGGAGGGGAATAAACTGAAATGAACAAATTTTGCGGCGGATTTTATTTAGACTGCATTGCTGCCCCGTGTTCTCGCGAACGCATCATTGGGGCTAATTTCGTCATCGACTCCAAATGACAAACTGATTAAATGAGCTTTTGTAAAAAACGAAAGTTATCCTTTAATCCAACAGCTCAAATACTTCACCTCACACTTCAACTGCTTTTACTGCAACGCATCAGCCCACACTGCAGCTTTTAACACTGCAGCTTTTAATTCACATTTCAAGAGTTTTCACTTTGGCTTTTTACTGTAATTGACACGTTGGACCCGTGAGTTGATGTTTTTATCACTTACTCTTGGGTTTGACCTGATTTTACGTCTTATTCCACAACATGTTTTACATATAAACTGACATTTCACCTTTCTGTGAGGAGTTGCACTGTTGACATTTGAAACCATCTCACACACTTGAACTTATTTACAGTTTTTGCACCTGCACACTTTCAATTTACCCTGATTGATTCTTCCTTATCTCTTTACTTTGACACCACAGAGATTTGGGTAAAAGGTGGCTGAGCTGGGTTTATTTTTTACTGAATCCCTGACACACTGGTAAATGATTCAAAACATATGTTTGTCGTTGTGTTACAATAAATAAAAACTCTGTCTGTTGGAGCCATGAACAAACTCTGCTGCTGCTGCTGCTGTGCTGCAGATCTTTACCGTGCACTGATAACCTCACACAGGAGACAGTCTGTGGTGCGGCCAGCGAGGTTCGTACTCTGGACCGATGAGATAAGTGCTGCAGAACGGGGTAAAGTCACAGAGCTGCTGGCGTCGTAGGAGGCGTTTAGTCATAGTTTAACTGAGGTCCTGGAGTCTGGTTTATAAAGATCACCAGATTACTGCTGTCAGATGTGGAACGAAGGGACTGCAGGTCTTGTGCAGAGTCTTATTGAACCTATAGGAGCGCTGTACTGACGGGTGAAGTCGGAGTAGGAGAACAACTTTACCTTTTTTGCCAGCGCGTATTCCCAGATGTGGGTAATGTTTTTGAAAGGTTTCTCTCTTGACGAGAAGGAAGTGAAGAAATACTGTACAATACAAACACAAAAGGAGAAAAAATGTATATGTAATTAAATGTTCTGTTAATAAATCATGAAACAACAACAATCTGATTGGCTGCTCTTTTCTTTTTCTTTTCCATCGTGTACCTTCTCTGTGTTCAGCGAGACCTGGATGGCGTTGGGAATCAGCCGAGCCGTTTTCTCTTTGGTCACCGCCGTGATGTCTTTAAGCATCAGTGTGATCTATATTAAAAAAAAAAGGTTACAGTAGTTGATGCACAGATGCTAATCACATTACAGCCATGAACATAAACTTTTAGATACCATTACACCAGATCCTCCCACACTAATGAGTTATTTTGTGATGACATTGTGTAATGACTTAGCAACTCCCAGGAGGAGGCGTGGACCGCGGCGCTCACAGCAATGACTTAATCAGGCTCCATTGTTCACGCTTTATCATATCACCGGCTGACGCTGGTGCAAGTGCAGCAATTAGTGAATTTTCCTTGTTATTTTTCCTTTTGCATCGTGCCGGTCTGTCTGTGTAACGCTCTGTAATCCTTTGCACACGGTTGCAAACTGTTGCATCTTCTCATTGTTTCTTCTGGAAACATTTCTTTATCATTTAATGAGCTGCATCAGTGTCACCTTGTCTTATGCTTGGTCAGATATCTGAGGCAGAAATTACAGCTGCAAATGAAGCTCATGATTTTCTTCTTTGACTGATATTGTTTTATATTATATAGAAGTATTTCTCTTCTCCCAAAGTCAGTAAAGTGGGAGCAAAGTCCTGAAAAGTGCATTTTCCACCACTCTATTATTGTTTAAATAAAATAAGATTCAGAAAATGACACATTTCTGTAATGCATTGCTTAGTTCACATGTTACATTGATGAGCAGACCATAAACTGCCTCCTCAGCCACTGTTACCTTCATGCCACGGAACACGGCGCTGTGGAAACAGAGCCAGTTCTCCGAGAGGTAGAGGCGTCCCTGATGGAGGAAGTCCCGCTGGAGGGCACACGGATAGTCTGAGGGGAAATATACAGAATAAATATACAGCTGAAGTCAATCTTGCACCTGCTTTGTTCTTTGATGCACTATATATAGGAAAGATCACTGTAGTATAGACACTACAAAATGACCCAATAGGCAGATTTTGTTGACTCAATGATGCATCACATTTTACAAACTGTAAGTAGAAAGTCGTAGAAAGTAGAAAAGTAGAAAATCCTGGGATGGAAACTATTTAAACAGCTGAAATAAAAAAGTGTTATTTAACTTATTTGCACAAAAATGTTGTCTGTTTGCATGTAAAAAAAAAAGTTAGAAATGATGCAAAAGGAGTAATAAGTTGAAAAACACGACATCTGTTTCCAGTGCATCGAACAGCATTGACACAAAGTGTTGAATTTCCTTTTTTCTTTGGAATCAATTCAATCCTACAAATTAACTGGAAAGTCCATTGTTTGACTCGGTGTTGAGCAGCTGGTTATTGCTTCACAGAAAGGATGATTACTTTTTACACTTTTAAATTTGTGCCAAAACCTTTCGATTTGCAGAAATCACAGCTGAGTCACAGGGCGATGATCACAGCGCCCGGTTCCTATTTCATGCAACAGTGAAGCCATAAAAACATGGAGCTTTGACTTGAATATTTTACTTTTATCATCAATGCAGGGGATAATGTTTTACGTCGTCTTTAAATGTATTTAAAGGGACATTTAGGATATTCACTGGGAACATTAGCGTATAAAATGTTGTAGTTTTATAGCATATTAAAATACTGAACATGCAATAATCGTAGAGCCAGCCTTCATAACTCACCCGCTATGAGTCTGTCTGACTCCGGCAGCTCTTTGAACAGCTTCTTAAACTCCTCATACCTCTGTTTGTAGGTCGGCAGAGGAGCCTGAGGTGCAGCGAGACACTGTCCCTGAGGATCTGAGCTCTGATGGAGGAGAGGGAGACGTTACTGACATGGATGCATCAATGCAGCGGTGATCAAGTTCAAATACATCGATAGCAGGACATCTGTTCTGTCTTTATGCAGGGACCACATAGACATGATAAACAGTGTCAAAAGAGTAATTTGGACAAAACAATAAGCATCATCTCTGGTGTGTTTGTGCAGAGGATAAACAGCATTATTATCCTTCTGGGCTTTGCATCAGAGAAGCAACAGAAATCCCTCTTGTAGGAGGTGAAACCTGCAGCAGAGCCACAAGAGGGCAGTCAAAGGTTTTCCATTCTGCTGCTGATCGTTAACTCTACCGGGACTGTGTGTGGTTTGGAGATGCATCCAAGACCTAATAGTCTTGATGTTGTATAATCAAAAAGAATATTTTGTCAATGTGAAGTGGGGAAATATATAGTTAAGTTTAGTTTAATTGTGTGTTTTTTTTTTTTTTTACCTCTCCTTCATCTGAGCTCTCATCCACCTGTGATGCTTCATCTACAATGTCATCACTGCCCACTCCTGACCGGTTGGAGAGCTGGTCCATCTGCTCTTCCTCCTCTGCTGCTGCTGCTGCTGCTGCTCTGCTCAGGTTGGAAAAGAAAATTAATAAATAAATAAATAAAAAAGTGATCGTTTGAACTCTGCTGCACACAAAACAAGGTCCAATCCCTGAGCGCTGGCGTCACAGGGAGGGAGAAGCTGGAGTTAAGAGAGTAAAAAAATAAAAAAAGTAATACTAACAGCTCGTGGGGTCTGTTGAGAGTTGAGACGGTGAACGTGTGAACGTCAGCGCGCGCACTGTCATCTAACAGCAGCACCACAGGGGAAGTCATTACCACCGACACAAAACTGGTTTGACTGGGAGGGTTGCTGAGGGAGCTTAGTCATGCCAATGAACAGAAACCTTTATGCACTCATGACTCTCAGCACAGATACCCGTGATAAGCTGCGGAGCAGGAAAAAAGAAGCATCGCTACAGCCTCAGATTTGTGCGTCAAAGAAGAGAAGAAACTCTTTTAACTTTGCGCCTAAAACTGATTGAAGTGACTGATGTGATCCACCACGTAGGCTATCGACCTACATGCTGAGCTTTATAAGACTGTGATTTAAGAAGATAAGACGTTCAGGTATGTAAATCCGCGTCTCTGGGATCCACTTACGCGCAGCGCCATTCTCGCACAAGGTGTGCTGCAGCTCGAGCGTGTGTCAACATGTGGGTTTGTCTCTTAACGCGACACAAAACTGTGAACAATCAATCACTTACCTGGCACGGAGTGGACCCAGGGTTTCTGCTCTGTGTGGGTGTCACCGAGATTTAAAAGATTAAACAAATAAAACTTTTTTCTTTTTCTTTTTTTTTTTTTTTTAGAAGTGGACACAGTTGGTCTCGCGCAGCTCCTGAGTTGAAGTGCAGCGTGTTGCAGCTGCATCTCATCCGGTGCCTCAGGGAGTTGTCACCTCGTTGGAGGCGCTCATTGGTCTTCATGAAACTAGTTGAAGCACAAAATGACCTCTCCCTTGACTCATATTTGAAATACCTTTAAAGTATTCAGGTTGAGCCAACTCACCTGTGCAAGACGCTTCCTGTCATGCATGGAATCAGCTTTTGAAAGATATTTAATTCAACCACAAATGCAAAAAATACACAAACAATAAGTAGTTCAATCTGCTTCTATAAATAAGCATCAGGGCAGAGAGCAGGAGAGACTGCAGGGTATGTGAGTTATGTGGAGAGACCAGTCGAACGGCATCATCAGAAACTATGAGGCCAAACAAGAAAACAAACCCACACACTGACACATTATTCTTATTTTTTCCCCATGTTTTAATTCTTTGGGAGTAACATGATGAAAGTATTGGACAGCAGAACGCCAGAGTCTGACTCACACATTCACACAGCAAAAGTACACGGCACAGCACGGCATGAAACACAACCATAAAAACAAAAAAAAAAGGAAGAACAACAAAGCCTTCACGTCATAATGCTGGCAATAAATAGACTGATCTTATTAAATTTATATTCAATACTCTTCTGTACAGATGGGTCTATGAATTACAATACGTCAACCGAACAATCCTCTTCAGGAAGAGCAACACGGCTACACACGCACATACACACAAAAATCATGTAAACAGAGAAAGGAAGAAACCGGGTGAAGAGATCCCTCTTTCATACACACATTAAACCCACACACGCACACGCACGCACAATCGATGACCATGCAGAGGATCCAGAGGACGCCGATACGAGGCAACGAATAATAATGAATACAGTACATCTTTCTCTTTTCCCTCCACATGAAATTTCACGCACACACTCAACACACAATCATCACCCACAAAAGGAGCACAGATTGGAGGGAGGGAGGAGGAGGTGGGGGGGGGCACACAGGTTTTTGGGAATACGAGGAGGTGGAATGTGATTCAGCAGTGGAGGGGTTAAGAGATGAAAACTGGTCATGTGGTCAGAGGAGCGAGCGGGCGCCGCCTACTCCTCCAGCGTGCGGAAGGCGCTCTGCATGTCCTCCACCAGCTGAGCGTACTCCGCCTTGATCTTCGCCTCGCCGTCTTTCACCGGGTCCTGGGGCGCACACGCACAAAGACACGAAACAGAGCGTGAAACAGACAAAAAAATATAACCAAGCAAACTGTGTCACTACACCTTCCTTTAAAGGGATAGTTCACCCCAGAATGAAATTTCCTCCTGTGGCTTCTCTGAGTTACAGGGGGTCTCGGTGTAGCAGTGCATAGACATAGACTTTATATATATATAAGATATAAGACATAGCCTTTCTATATCTATGTAGCAGTGCATGTCCATGAAACGATTGCAAATGCACACGGCGGTCTTCGTCACAAAAAAACACACAAAAAAACATCCAAATGCATAATGTCCGTCTTGTATTGAAGCCCCAAAATGCAAAATTGTCCCGGAAAAAATAAATAAGTCCATATTTCAAGCTTGTTTGCAGCGGAAGCTCCTCTTCCTGGTCCGTCCAAGTCTCGCGAGATTTGCATCAGCGTCAGTTAATTGCAATGACACAAATCTCGTCCATTTGCAACCGTTACATGGACATGCACTGCTACGCCGAGAAACCACAGACTCTGAAATTTCTCTCAGCTCTTAGTCGACGTGAGGGTGAAAATCTAATTCTTGGGTGAACTATTCCTTTAAACAAAAGAAAATCTCTTGGGCCGTTTCAACAGCTACACTTTGCAGTGGAGAGCGTGTACTCTTTTATTGACAGCCACATAAAATTAACTTCCCTGTGTGTGTTTACTATGATTGTTTAACACAAGGACACTCATGTGACAGAGTTCCTAATTCACTCCCTTTAAAGGTTCAGTCCGTAGTAACTCTATATAAAAGTATAAACACACTTTAAAAGGGACTACGAGTAGTTCTGGAAAGCAAAGTGTTTTTTCACACTTCATTTCCCATGAGCCTCTGCACACACGGTGAAATTCTTCTGCAAGACGGGCGAAACGAAAACATTTGCACAAGAATGTTTTCATTAATCAGGAAAGAATCAAGAAGTCGGAGGTTCAAAGACGATCAGACGCCGTCGTAGTTCCGACCATAAACGATGCCAACTAGCGATCCGGCCAAACGTAAACTCCTCGGGGTCTCTTTAATATATATTATAAAACTAGAATATATTATTGAGTTTGTGACTCCTGTTCCTTCTGTTTTGACAGCTTTAAATCAACTTGAACACCACAGAAGATACAAATATACCTTGAATTTCATGGAGCTGATCCTGTAGAGGATTTCTCCCATGTGCTCCCTGATCATGGCCCAAGTGATCTTGTTGTCGCTCTGAGCCGTGGTCTCCACCGCGTGCCGCGCCATGTCGTAGAAGGAGATCATGTTGGAGAGGATGCCCACCGTCTTATAGAAGGGACAGAACCTGAGGACACGCGTCAGGAGTTTGTTATTGTCTGTTCAGGGCTGATCAGTGCTCGTGCTACACCGGGTCTCGTGTTACCTGTCATACGGAGTGTAACCGTTCTGCTGCAGGAAGTCATCTTTGATAAGTTTGGCCACTTCCAGGGTGATTTTATCTGTTTCTGCAAGCGACGCCTGTCAGAGCAAGAATCAGGTCAGAAGCTGCTTGACGACATCGACCCGCTTTCATGCAAAAATGTGACAACAACAACAACAACAAATTCATGCCGAGTCACCTTTCCAACGAGCTGCACGATCTCAGCCAGGTCCTCCTCCTCCTGCAGGATCTCCTTGGCCTTGGTACGCAGCGGCACGAACTCGGGGAAGTGCTTGTCGTAGTACTCGTCCAGAGCTCGGGTGTATTTGCTGTAGCTGATCAGCCAGTTCACGGAGGGGAAGTGCTTCCTCTGAGCCAGCTTCTTATCCAGACCCCAGAACACCTGCAGAGAAGAGAACACTGTCACACACAAGCACCCGCAGCATCTTCAATCAACAGAATATGCAATAAGAGTTTGATCATTTACCTGCACGATACCAAGTGTGGCTGAAGTAACAGGGTCAGAGAAGTCACCACCAGGAGGAGACACACTAAAGGAAACACACAAACATTATTCTTTTATTTTACAGCGCAGGGACAGCAGATGACATCTATAAAACATGAGCAGAGTAATGTCTCCCTCTAGTGGCAGAAAGCGGGACTCACGCTCCGACGATGCTGACGCTGCCCTCTCTCTCCGGGTTGCCCAGACACTTCACCCTGCCGGCACGCTCGTAGAAGGAGGCGAGACGAGCGCCCAGGTAGGCAGGGTAACCGCTGTCTGTGGACGCACACACAAACACAGTATGACTTAAAGGGATAGTTCAACATTTTGGCAAATTGGCCCATCACCATAATCCCTATAGTCATAGCAGTAGGTTCGTTACCTTTAATTGTCGGTGCAAGCTATTTTTAGAACGGCGGAGCAGAGCCGTGAGCTGCTCAGAGCTACGCTATGGAGGCTCATGGGATTTCTTGGTTTCCCTCATCAAACTCATCAAATACACAATCCAACAACTCAAAAACACTGTTGTATTCACATTGTGAGCTGCACAACCACCACGCTATGAGATAATAACGGAACATTATGAGACGGAGCTGTTTTAGAGGTAAATTCATGCAAAACTGCTGATGCGCAGTTTTTCAGCAAGCAGACTCTGTATTTACCTTGAAAATGGCTCTGTTTCATAACGTTCCATTATTATCTCATAGTGTGGTGAATGTGCAGGTCACAACTTGTCCACCAGAGCGTTGTGGAGTTGTTGGATTGTGTATTTGATGAGTTTGATGAGGGAAACCAAGAAATCCCATGAGCCTCCGTAGCGTAGCTCTGAGCAGCTCACGGCTCTGCTCCGCCGTTCTAAAAATAGCTTGCACCGACAATTAAAGGTAACGAACCTACTGCTATGTTACATAGTTTGTCATCGTCACTGAATGTTGTGCCTTTCAGTGCAGTTTATTGGAGGGCATCTAATTTACTTATTGATTGATCAATGCTTTTGTGTTTAAATTGATGGGAGAAGCTGAATGAAGCATCTTAGTTTGTTGTGTAACAATTTACTGCAACTTCCTTTTTCAATGCAGCAAACGGTCACAAGGTGGATGTGATTTATACGACATGATTTCCCCGTAATCTAGTTTGTGTCTGGTGCCCTACCTTCCTGAATTTTTCCTGTTGCTGTTTTTCATTACTCGGCGCCATAAATTCAGATTGCAGAAGCAACAACAATATGCTGTTAAACAACTTTACCAGGAGACTCCAAACTTACCGGCGGGCATCTCAGCCAGACGGCCAGAAATCTCCCTGAGCGCCTCGGCCCAACGGGAGGTGGAGTCGGCCATCATGCTCACATTGTACCCCATGTCTCTGAAGTACTCAGACAGCGTGATTCCTGCAGAAACAAACTCGGTTAGTTCATGTGAGCTGATCTAGAGTGAATGAGTCATCTCTGTTTTCCTCGTGTTGACCGTCACCTGTGTAGATGGAGGCTTCTCTGGCGGCGACAGGCATGTTGGAGGTGTTGGCCACCAGCGCTGTTCTCTTCATGATGCTCTCCGTCTTCCCGTCCACCTCCATGGTCAGCTGTTGGCCAGGCAACAACAACAACAACATCAGTCATCCTGTCATCAGCGCAACAAGTCGAGCGGCGTCTCTCTCTCTCTCTCCACCCACCTCGGGGAAGTCTCTCAGTACTTCTGACATCTCGTTTCCTCTCTCTCCGCAGCCCACGTAGATGATGACGTCGCTGTTGGAGTACTTGGACAGCGACTGGGAGATGACGGTCTTACCACAACCGAAGGCTCCGGGGATGGCGGTCGTTCCTCCCTGCACGCACCTTTGCAAAACAAAAACAAAAAACAGGATAAGAGCGCTGCTGATTTAAATGCAATGAATAAAAAGATTAAAGGAGGACGTGGGACTCACGGGAAAAGGGCGTCCAGCACCCTCTGTCCAGTCAGCAGCGGGTGATTGGCGGGCAGCTTCTCTGTGACCGGTCGCACTTGTCTGACGGGCCAGACCTGCACCATGGTGAACTTCTCCTTCACCCCCTCGAACTCCAGCTCCATCACCACATCCTGACACACACACAGACACACACACACATACACACGCCGTTAACACGAGGCAACATCCGACAGACGCTGTGAAAGCAGAGCGGCGGCCGGAGGCGAGGGCGAGCTCACGTTGACGTCGTAGTTTCCAGGAGGAGCCACGTAGGTGACGGTGCCTCTGTTTTTGGGGGGGAGCATGATCTTGTGCTTGATGAGGGAGTTCTCGTACACCATGCCGTAGATGTCGCCTCCCGTGATGTGACTGCCGACCTTAAAACGGAGGAGGAGACGGGACACGTGAAGCCGATTCACCTCATGATGTCACTATACGTCCATACGTCACACACACACACACACACACACGCGTACCCGTAGACTCTTGCTGGGCGTGAACTCCCACTTCAGGTCTCGGTTCAGGGCTCCGATGTTCACTCCTCTGGGGATGTAGATGCTCTGTGTGATGTCGTTGATGTCCTTCAGGGGTCGTTGGATTCCGTCAAAGATGGAGCCCATGATTCCTGGACCCAGCTCCACAGAGAGGGGTTTCCCAGTCCGCAGCACAGGGTCTCCTACGGACACTCCAGCTGTGCTCACGCTCAGGAAAATACACAACACCGAGCCGAGCGCTGACTTTCATGACGGCTGCAAGTTCTGTTTTTATTAATAGTGTTTGATGAATTTAAATTTGAACAAAGACACAACGGGAACATTAAACCCACATGAAGAAGTTCAGTTGACTTTTGACAACTATAACTAAACAGATATTTACAATTAGACTTTCATATAATACTGTGGCTTCAGTTTATTTAGAAATACAAGAAGCCAGAGCAAGGATTAGATTATCAAAGAAAAATACTTAATTCACAGATGTGACTGTTTTACTAAGTTGCTGATTCAACTTGTTGTTAGGAGATGCATCGTGCTCCATGCACCATTTCTAACCTTTAAAACAGTTCCTACAAATAACTGAACATTATAATAACTGTAGTGCATGGTGTGTTTTAGCTGCATCTGTAATAAACTGTGCAGGAAACTGCAAGTAGTGATCGAACTCGCCAGTTTAACAGACTGAACAACACACAACAACACATTTGGCTTCCATTAAATCCTACATTTCTTTCTCTTGTGTCATTTCTGGGCTCTGACTGAGTTCAGCTGTCGGCGTAAAACAAATGCATACGAGCAGCAGCCACACACAAAAAGCATGGAGGTTGTGTAACAGTAAGGATACACGTCTCCTCGTAGACCTGGATGGTGGCCATGTCTCCCTCCAGCCTGATGATCTCTCCCACCAGCTCGCTGTGGCCGACGCGAACCAGCTCGTACATGGCGGCTCCCGCCATGGCTGTGGCCGTCACCACTGGAAACACAAGCAAGGTTTACTCATGACACACAGTCTCTGCTCGTCTGCTGCTGCATATATTGTATTTTTTATTATTATATTACAAGTTTAATGTGAGGGAAGAGAGTGATAAAGGTGATTCAGGTGATGTGAGGTGAGCCAACCTGGTCCGGAGACTCCATGAACGTATCCAAACTGGCTCTCTCTATCCTCATCCCTGATCTTGGGCAGCTTGGACAGGTCCATCTTCACGGGTTGATTTGTCTAACTGTGAGGAGAGCAAAGAGGAGAAGGATCATGTGATATGGAGCAACAGACAGGCCTCACAACATCTGGATCTGCATGTCAGACCAGAATGGAGCTGTGGTCGTGTGATTGATGCAAATGTTGAACTGTATTTGGCTTGATTTTTATGTAGCATTATATCGTTAAGGAGCAGGGGTCTAATACTTTGCAAGCATTAAAAACAGGGGGAAAATTCACATAATATTAAACATATTTTTTGTAAAAGCCCTTCCTTTTGCAGCCATGGTAATCTCAAGAAAAACAGAGCAACATCACTGATCACGACTTCACCCCGTTCCCGCTGCAGAGCCACCGTCAGCTGGCGTGACGCGTCAGCTTTAACATCAGGGGGGAATCCCACACACACATACAAATGGCATGTGCTAAACTTACATGAAACAGTTACAACTGCCTCCCACGGTGCATTTTAGCATTCGTGATTATTATTATAATCCCCCTCCCCCTCCTTTTATTCTTATTTCTCTTTCATTTTTATCCTAGCGCAGTTCAGCCACATGCAGGAGAAACTCAAACACAAGCTGTCATCAGTCGTGACATGCAGCCCTCCCCACGGACAGCAGACTGCAGATGCTGCTCACACATTAAAGAGCAGCTTCCACTGCAAAATACGAGCATACGAGCATCAGCCACAGGACGCAGAGCCACCGCTCAGTTTATACATCCTTCATTTCTCATGCTCTGTCTGACGATCATATCACTGCATCTGTGCCCTTTTCTTGTCCTTCCCACTGATGCACAGATCTTCCTGTTTACGCAAGGCTGCTTGGCCCGTCTGTGCAGGAATACAGCAGCTCCACCTACAGGTCAATGCAGTAATTACAGGAATTTCACCTAAACAAGCTGTACTCTGCTCCCCTGGTACATGATTAAAATAAATTAACTTGCTTTCTACTTGCTGTTGTTTGTTTGATCTCATTAACAAACTGAGCACAACTTGAATATATGCAGGTAAACTAGAGAAACTCAATGTTTATCTTGTGTTTTCTGAGGAGCCTCCAAAAATCAGCATTCAGTGGGAAGATAAGGCCTTTTGTTCTGATGATTAATTCATTTAAAATCACAATGACCCTCTCCTTCCTTGTTCTACAAATCCTACTAATCAGCTTTGAATTAAACCCAATCATGTAATAAAATAAAATAAAATAAAATAAAAACCTCTTGTGACAGTGTTTATTACAGGTCTTTTTTTATATAAAGTTATGGCCAAACTACTGTAATAATCATGGCAACAACATCCACATAGCGTTCACAGCCACGAGATAAAACGGTTATGCGCAAAAAATGAGCAGACATGACTTGGTCATATGATCCTGGCACATGACTGCTGGCCCTGCCGTGTGAGTGTCTTTAAGGAAGTGGAAAACTAGCATGGTGCAAAACTGGGAAGTACAAATTATGAGTGTGTGGAAACAGTGGAGAAATGATCCCTCCTGACTGTTATTCTCCACAATAAAAAATAGACATGAGGGTTAGTAAAGATAAATTCATCCTTCTTTACTTTATTGACTTGTTTGTGATGGATGTTGTAGAGAAGGGTTACACTGATCTGCTATGGCCATTAAATGTCCAAAAAATCCAAAGTGAATGAAGGCCAATGTATATAGACAGAGACAAGTGAGCTGTACATGTTATTTACAACCTATAAGGGACTGGATTCGTCTCATTTTACACACATTATTGAATATTTGAGCAACGGGACAGTGGAGTTCACAGTAAGAAGAGACATGCACATGTAGATATCAGGCATCTGTGCAAGAATGGGCCAAGAAATGTTTCATGTAGGTGAGATGACCACGCAAAACATCATCTCACACAGATGTTAATTGCAGACTTTTTTAAAGCACAGTGGGGGAGAAACAGACTCCTATAATATCGATTCAGTGACATATATGAGCTGGTAGCCTGTATTTAGTAGCCTCTATAACGAGGAGGGTTATGTGCCATTGCTACAATAAAATAATGAAATAAAACATCACAGTGCAGGGTCTTCAGTTTGACACCTTTCCTCGAAACTGTACCTCGGTTAGCTTCACTGACACAGCTGCAGGGAGAGCCTGAGCTGCAGCCGATGAATCATGAATAAACACGGCAGTGATCTCCTCTGGAGCCCAACATCGTTTTAACAGTGAAAAAAACGTCATCTAGCGTCGTAGGTTATTATTCTGTAAAATGAAAACGACAGCAACACTGGTCTCTCGGCCTGGCTGAAAACTGCTGGCTCTACCGATTTGGCGCAACGGAACGAAAAAAAAACAACCCTGACTGGTTTCCCCGTCGAGACACAAAACAGCAAATATTATCGATCAGAGCTGGAGCAGGTGACGTATAATGAATAAATAAAACCATTTTTACCGTATGGCTGCGGAGAGGTGGTTTGCCGTCTTACCTCGAGAGTGAAACGATGGGTCCTGCGATGCGTGACAGCAGACTGAGATCAGCTGACTTCATTCACCCGTCGCTTGGTTTTTACTGCTGGGCCCCTGCAACCGCCGCCATTTTGGATCCGCCCCACGTCTCCCGCAAAGATCTTCAAGTGATGAACGCTCAGGGGGAGATCGATCACTCTGGAGCTGTATTTGTCCTCAGCAAGTGATGCAGGCAGCGGGTCCAGAGAGAGAGCAAAGGGACGGAAATATGTATTTAGGTCTTTCATCTTTATTTTTGTAATTCATTTGAACGTTTTTCCCACATTGTTAATTGTTTTTCCTTTATTCTACAACTAGGCTGAAAGTTTATCATAACATTTTATAAGGCAGATTATGAAAGTATCGTGAAGGGCATGAGATCCGAAATATGTATTTATCCTAAAAAGCATTTCGGACCATGTGATGAAACATAGTCCATATAACTCTGTTAAGTGCGAGGTGTATGTATCTATCTCTTCTGCAGGAATATCTTTGCAGCTACTTTTGAGCCAAAATGGAGGCACTATAACAAATTGCTGTGATTAATTATTTACTAAATGGCAGTGTTTCTTTTTTTATATATATATATAAATATCATCTAAATCAATGTAAATGGAAAGAAAAAAAATCCAAATCTAAAAATACATTTTACTGACAGGCAACCCCTTCATAGTAGCTATGTGGGGTTTCGTTTATGTTTTTAATTTCGTTCCTTTTGACAATTCTGTCACAGTGTAGCGAAAAGCGTAATCTTTTTTCCCTAAGTTGAATTGCATTTCAAAATGTATCCTTTTGCAAAAAAAAAGGAGAAAAAAAAGTTGCATTTGTAACCTATGGTGGTAATCAATGTTATTGTGATTTCACCCTAAGTAGCGACTCACAGGCTACACTTCAGACTGCTGAGATTGGCAGTCTCAACCAGAAGTCAGGAGGGTAAATTTTTATTGTCCCTCAGAAGGGAAATTCGTTTTGCAGTGTAGGATGACAATGAACAATCAAAAAATAACAATAACAATCAATAACAATAGACAATTGTATAAATAAAACAATTAAAATCATGACAATAGTACCATCAATAAAATGAGTAAACAAAGGAATGCTTCAGATAGATAGATAGTTTAGATCTCATTATTTTTGAAAAGGTATGTCATTATTTTGAGAACGTATCACTAACTCATTATTTTTGAGAAAGTGTTGAATCATTTTGAGAAAGTATCAAATTGTTTTTGACGTAGTATCTCATTTTGAGAAAGTATATTTTTCACTCTCTAACTCAAAACAATGAGATACTAAGTCATTATTTTTCCAATGAGAGGCAGAAATGGGTTTCCACAGATTTTCCTAGGGGATGCTGAGGGTCTTTGCAACCTGCCAGACTAAACCCGGGTCACAGTCGTGCGCGCGGACCTGCAGCAACGGCTGTGCGCATGCGGGGGTCAGGGTTGACAGTGTGCACACAGTCGTGGAGGGAGCACGGCGGCTAAAGCTAACTGCAACCATCGCAACTAGCTACATGTGGAGGGTAAAACGGGAGGCATCCCTGTCCCTAACTCTGTCAAAATTTTATCCTTTTTACCCCAAACATCGCTAAAGTTCAGCCTCACTGAAAATAAGGGATAATACCTGTTTACAATGAAAGGGTGAGTGTGAGCTTTTTGGGTCACGAATAAGTAGCTTAGTACGAGTAAAAGTTTTTCATGTCTTATTTTTTTTTCTACAAGGGAGGCGGCGAGGCTAGCATAGGGAGCTAGCCTGCTATGCTACTTTTAACTCAAGTGTAGGACAATAAAATAGAGACGACAGCGCCGTCATTATAGTAATTATTAGCGGTCAATCTCGTTAAGTTAAGCCGCCGGTCGATGTGTGTTTCTGTCGGAGCCATGTAAAGCTAGTTAGCTCAGTTAGCTCTAGCTGGGAAGCTGAGTCAGTAAACCCCAGTTGTGCTACAAAAAAAAAAAAGCTAAATAGACAAGACACCCTGTGGATGTGAGGATCCTGCTTGTGTCAAAGTCAAAACACAAACAGCTTTGCCTGAATTTCCACCTAAAAGGGACACGTGGTTACGTCGGTTAACTAAGGTGAAGTGGTGAACAGTTGTTTGCACCGAGGTTTACCTGTGTCAGCTAACGTGACATCAACTTGCTCAGGGTTTGTGGGCAGCTTGCTCAATAATGTAACTTGATCTGTCAAAAGTACCAGCGACTGGATGATGTGATGGGATGGGATGGGATGTGATGCTCCACGTTTTTGGGCTTTCACGTTTTTTGGCGAAGGTCTGGAAACCTCAGATTAACGCCGCCGCCGTCGCCGCCGCCGCACCGGGTTAAGTGTTCAGATAGGATTTCAAAGACTTTGCGGTCTGAAGCGAGGACGGATGCTGCTGGCTCTGAACATCTTGATGAACAACACACGTGACCAACAACTGTTTTTAGATTTGTATTCGTCCCCTAAAAATACCACAGCGACCCCCCTCCTCCCCTCCCTCCCCCCTCTGGACCAGGGTGTTTGGATCACTTAACTCTACTAAGAAACAAATCCAACTTCTTGTAAATAGAAAATTAACTCAGGGCTCGAGACTGCCCCTAAATGGGGGCATTTTGCCCATAAAATTTGCCTGTGTGCAACCAGGAAATTTACCATTTTTTTTGTTTGTTTTGTTTTTTTAACATTGGGGACATGTGGAAGAGGCAACTCAAATAATCTGTAATCTGTAAATACAAGTGACAGGCAACTGTGTGTAATGTGAATATTGGCTCCAACCCTAAATTATCTCCTTGCACTCTTAAAATTTTGGGGAAAAAAGAAAGAAGTCTGGACCCCTGTAACTCTTGATTTCATTGTCCACTTCCATCCATGTCCAGGTTGAGAAAATATTATTATAGGTAAATGTATCTGCAGAGTGTTATTAGTGTGGTAATGATACAGATGCCATCTTCTCTGAATTGGCTGTCACATGACCACACCTAAGGGATTAATTGTGGGTTCCCTAATGAGAAATGTAATTATGACATTTTTTGCCAATCATTTTGGCAAGCAGTTGAAATATAGTCATCACTGGTTTCTACAGAATAATGTCTTCTGTTTGACCAACAATCCAAAACCCCAAGATTTAGCAAATCCTCATAATGGTCTGATATCATGCATGTTTTTTATTTATTTATTCTTTTAAATTAAGCAATCATGTGCAGTTGGTTTTCAGTTTGGTCCTCTTTGGCCCCATGCAGTTGCTTTTTAATGGCCTTTGAGTCAAAGAGCAGTAATGGTGTACCCCTTGACCGTTTTGCTCTTGTTCCAGTAGCCGGATCGAGCTGGGGGATGTTACGCCCCACAACATTAAGCAGCTGAAACGCCTGAACCAGGTCATCTTCCCTGTGAGCTACAACGACAAGTTTTACAAAGATGTGCTGGAAGTGGGAGAGCTTGCAAAGCTAGGTAAGAGACAATCACTCGTGTAGCGCACCAAACTTCATATAAGTCAAATTTTGAAGATGGCCTGTAGTAAAATATGACCTTTATGCACAATATTGTCATATATATTCATAAAGGGTTAGTTTTTACTGACAACAAAAAGTTACTTTCTAGGTTGCAAGACGTTAGGGATTCCCTGAATATCGGTGGTGTTAACGTGTCACCACTTGTTTATCTTGCAGCGTACTTCAATGACATCGCAGTGGGCGCCGTGTGCTGCAGAGTGGACCACTCTCAGAACCAGAAGAGACTGTACATCATGACACTCGGCTGTCTAGCACCCTACCGTAGACTTGGAATTGGTGAGGATCACTGAATAAAAAAGAAAAAAAAAGTGTAGTTCACTTTGTGATCTTGTGTTACATTTCTCTAACTTTGCTTTTGTGCTTCCTTCAGGTACAAAGATGCTGAATCATGTGCTAAACATCTGTGAGAAGGATGGCACTTTTGACAACATTTACCTGTGAGTATCTAATTGAATAGAGCATTTTATTGATTTTTGTGTAAACCACAGCCGCCGCTAATACAAGGAAGATTAATTTGATCCATTGTACTGACGCTGATGAAATGACTCCCTCTTTCAGGCTAACCAATCAAGCATAAATCAATGCATTCTGTTATTATGGTTTAGACAAAGTCCTCCGTTTGACCGCTAACTGTTGTGTTCTTGTACTTCTGTTTTCCTTCCCTACAGTCATGTGCAGATCAGCAACGAGTCAGCCATTGACTTTTACCAGAAGTTTGGCTTTGAGATCATCGAAACAAAAAAGAATTACTACAAGAGGATAGAGCCCGCAGATGCCCATGTGTTGCAGAAAAGCCTGCGCAGCCCATGTGCACCCCCCACCGGAGAGCTTCAGAAGGCAGAGTAGGGGCACGTCATGGAAAAGAGCACAGATGTGCCCGCCTCCACAGAAACAGAACTGTGAAAAATGCCCCAGGGTCGACACATTCAACACTTTCTTCAAAGGACGCTAAAAAGAGAAAACAATTTAAAGTACAAAAAATTGCTGCATTTATTTTGCAAATGGGTCCCCTTTAATTTTTTGCATATTTTATTGCTCCCCTATCCTCATACAGATAATTGAAAATGACACAAAGTTCAGTATCTAAAAGTGTTCCTATTGACAGCATTGCCAACTTCAGACAGTTTTAGACTTGGTGGAGGGGGGAGGGTGTGTGGTGTTTGCAAATCCTGTGTGTGTTTGAGTTGTTTTTATGCGGTTATTAAAGCTAATGGGGAAGTATCTCAACTGTTAAGCAAAAAAAGAAAACAGTTGGTTTTAAGCGGTAAAAGTGTTTGAAAGACCATCACTGACACACAAAATCCCAGCTGGTCAACTGGGAGTGATGCTTTGAGTTTTGACGTGGAACGGTCACAACTCCACTCCCTCACCACCTGAACCCTGGGATCCATGGGAAATGAGTCTGACTGACCGGTTTGATGATATGTCATGTCCAGAGGGGGAAAAGCAGAAATGCATCCTCCTCGGTACGGGCGCAAGTAAGGCTGAACGGTTTTTTGGGGGTGGTGGGAAGACGTGGTCACCACTCATTCTTTCTGAATAACTTTATTTTCCAGCCTGTTAATTTAATTCCCCTTCAACTGTTTCTGTTATTTTTATTTTTTACATTGAGAAGGCAAATGGTTCAGAGGTTCTCCTGGGCTTACTACAAAGAGTGAAAACAAACAAAAATATCTTATTGAATGTGTTTCTCAGAAGGTCACTCGCAACGTCTCGTTTGGGGTGTCCACGTAATGACAGATTGGCTGTGTGGGGTTGGATTTGGGCATTATATTCAGTGGTATAACGGTGCGCGAGTATGCGTGTCTCTAAACGCATGGAAGTGTTTGGAGACATCTTGCCTTTAGCACCTTTGGCACCTTATGTAGCCACCTTGGAGAAATGGTCTTCTCAAACTTACTGCCTCAGTCAAATTCTGTTGTTTCACATTGCCATTAGATTTTGAGGCTGAATTGATTGTGTGGAAGTTTTTGGTATGGTCTCTTAAACAGTGTATTACCCAGAGGAAGCTCTGACCCCTCTGCATGCAAGGAGAGTTGTGTCCTCTCCACTGTAGTATAAGCATGTTTTTCCTTTCTTTGAAGAATTTTATCTTTTCTGGAGCTCTATATTGTAAGACTTTTTAACGTCTAAATAAAGGAATTACTATTTGCAGTAAATACATTGCTGATTGTCTTGTTCTTTTCATGTAAATGTGACAATATGGTTGGAAAAACCGTTTGAATATATTCAGGGGTCTGGACTAACTTTTTTTTTTTCTTCACTAGGACCAACTTGAAATTTTAGGAGCACAAACTGTAAACTGACTTGCAAAGCAAATATTCACATTTCTCTCATTGTTCACTTTTTCATTCATGATCCTCACACACTTTTAATGACAGATTCCCTTTAACTTTACTAGTGTTAAAAAGATCACATTTTAGGAGAGCGAGGAGATTATTTAGGGATGCACACAAAAAAAATTCACATTTCCTTTTCATTTATGATCTTCTCACACATTGATTGGCCTGGCACCTAAAATGACAAATTACAGAATCTTTGAGTGTTAAAAAGAAAAACAGCAAATTTACTGGTTGCATATGAGCAAGTGGATGAAAAATTTAACTTGCACGAGCTCAAATTTTAGGGGCAAAATGCTCCCTATTTAGTCTGGAGCCCAGGTATTGCAAAGAAAGATGCCCAGAACAAATGTCTGGGTGCATTCGATGTAACCTCATTCGATGGATGCCCCTTCAGACGTCCTGATTGGCTGAGCCCTCCCACATCTGGAATGTGATTGGCTGCCACCTACCAGGAGCCCGCCCCTTTCCGCTCAACGTTAGGCTTTACCTAGATTGTTTTGAGAGATGAGTTGAGTGGAAAAGCCCTGCTAGCTAGCTAGTTAGCATCCAAACTCTGAGTTATCACGGGGGCAGACAGTCTCCAACATGCCGAGGCCAGAGGTCAGTGTAAACCACCCTCCATCCGCAGCTTTTTATCAGCAGGGACGCGATGAAACCCACCGTTATCTCGCTTAATAATTATATCGGTAACGGTTTAAAGCTAAGCTAGCAGCTAGCCACCTAGCTAACAACTGAATAGATGATTGCTCAGGTTGCTCAGTTTCTTGTTGGTTTAACTAGCGGGATAAATGTCTAAATGTTGTGTACTGGCGATAACGGAAGGAATATCCCGTTCACTGAAACTAAACATATGCTAATTATGCTGTAATATGCAGGGAAATTAGTTTAGGTTGGCTGTAATGCTAGTATAATAGCATCTGGTACTTCTCTGTGTAAACTGAGATTTCTTTCACTGTCGCATATCTACCACTTCATCAGATCGTATGACAACATGATTGCGAGATAACTGTGTCTAAATAAATTATAGTCATCTATATTTTACGAGCTGAAAACGTGTGGCTCCTTAGCTAAATTAAAAAGACTCTTCAGAAACAAAACAGTGAAGAGTGATCATGAGATGGACTAGTGTTTTTTATTTTGTGGACTGACTGACTGAATGTCTGGTGTTCATCTCGACTGTTTTGTTCTTGTTCTGACCAAATTAGTTTATTTGTTTGTGTTGACTGAGACAGATGACATGGACTGATGGCTGTAAATTGAACTTTCATTTTCTATTAGTATTACATGGACAGTAAAAGGGGGTAACTTCTTCTTACCCATTTTGAACATCACATCTATTGAGATGATTATTATTAACATGTGTTGATTATATTCTACAGAAGATTTTGGTTTATTATTTCTTTATTTGTTTATTTTGTGATTTTAGTATTGCTTACATGCTTGTATTTATTTATTTATTGTTTTGTTTTGTTCTTGACATGTTCAATAAACTGATGTATTTTGTCTGGATGCTGTATGTTTCAATTGCAGAATGGGCACGGAAAGGATATAAGGTCCAGCTGTTAAATGTGTTGCGTGGTACCTTAACATACAGGCAACTGTTTGGACAGGATGCCAGAGATGACTGAAACTCCGACACCTGGTCGTAAACCTAAGTAAGGATGTTATGTCTTCCCATTATTGTCGATTGATTGAACCATATTATAACTGTGATTAGTAAAAGAATTTAATAAAAATGTGAGCTCAATGTATTGTCTTGTTTTCTGCAGAAAGAAGAAAAACAAAGAGTCCCACAATGCAGGTAAAATAACACCTGTGCATGCTGCTAGAGTAGCTTTAGGCGTGCATCATTTTAAACATGGCTTTACATCAAAGGTTATTCTCTTCTTTATTTAGTTGAGAGACACAGAAAAGAGAAGATTAATGCTGGGATCAACCGTATTGGCAATCTTCTGCCCTGTTCCCAGTCTCTTAAACAGGTAAGAGACAAGCTGGTGTTATTGTTTCTCAGCTATATGTTATGGCCTGTTTATGCTATATATTTCCCTTTTCTGGCATTTTTTGTATTCCCTGCATCTTGAACAACGTTATGTATGTATAAAAACCTCCTTTTTCATGTTTTAACATAAATCTTCATCCCCTTATCTGTAGAGTAAGAACATGATCTTGGACCAGGCTTTTCGCTACATCACTGAACTTCAGAAACAAAATGATGCCCTGCTTCTGGAGGGTGGAGATAAAGTCCAAGGTGAAGTTGAACAAGTGTATACCTCATACTTAGTTTTTGATTTTCTCATATTTAAATTCCAGTTGAAGTTATAAAAATGTGATTATACTGGACGTGTGCTTGACTGTGTTTTCTTGGCGTCCGCAGCGGAGGAGATCCGTCAGCTGCGGCATCAGTTGGAGGAGCTCAGGAAGGAGAGTGCTCATTACATCGAACTCCTTAAAGCCCATGACATTACTCCTCTTGAGGACCCCTCTGTCCACTGGAAAGGCAAACAACGCAGTACCAAGGTGGCAAAGGTGACACCAACTCACCAGCTCCCAAAGGGGATCATCGTCTATTCCAATGGAAATGTGACTTGCCCGGCAGGGAAGGAGGCGAGCCCGGGGAAACAGCCTGCAGAAACAATGATTCTTCAGCCAGAGTCTGAAGTTAGTGGCAGGTTAAGAGTGAATGGAGCCGTGCTGCAAGTTAACACCTCTTCTTCCACTCCTGCACTTCTCCCCGGGTCAGCCGTCACACCCACACAGTCAACGCCAGCCCTGAGAGTAGTAGAGCAGTGCGTGGTCGAGGCGCCGGCTGCAGCCCCCGCCCTGCCCCCCTCGGTCTCCTACATCACCCTCCAGATTCCTACAGCCAGCACGGCCCTTCCTCAGCAACAGCAACCTGCCGCTCCAGCTCAGACGCTCACAATAACGGCCACCTCTGCCTCACAGCTGGTCACTGAAAGTCCTGCTCTGCCTGTGTCCACTCTCACAACTTTTACCCAAGCCGTAACCAGAGCAACAACCTCAGACGTTGGCTCTGCGGTCACACAGGATGCTACGATCAGGACTGTAAGTTACACTGCTGTACCTAACGGCCAAGCCCTGCTCAGAGCGGGGGCGGCTGGCAGCACACAGACCACGTGGACAACACTGCAGATGGCAGGTAACACAGTACAGCCCGTCTGCCAGAGTCTCCCCACCCCAGAGGTGAGCAACGCCATCCAGGCTGTGCAGCAGGTGACTCTGTGCCCGATGGGCAGCAAACCATCGGTTCAGCCCATTCAAATACAAATGCAACCAAATGTACCAGTGCAGCAGGCGCCTATCACAGCCCACATCCAAGCGCAGCCTTTCCAGAGACCCCCCCAGCTTCGGCCCACTATCCTCAACCAGACGCAGCCTCAGCCTCAGTGTGCTGTCCTTCCCCAGACAGCCATAGTGCCGCAGCCGGCCGTGGTCGCCCACCCCACTGTCGTGTCGCAGCCCCAGTCTGCTGTACTCCAGCCGGCGTCATTGTTGCCCAATCCTCCAGCAGCCCTCATCCCTCAGCCCCAGCCGGCCCTGGTGCCCCAGCAACAGGCCACCGTGCTGCCCCTCCTTCAGACCATGCAGGTTTTGCAGGTCAACCCAACTGGAGCGACGGCCTCAGGTGTAACGGCGCCACAGAACACTAACAACCCAAGCGTGGTCATCCTGCAACAGGCGAGCTCGTGCCCAGCCCAGTCCATCGTAAGAGAGGAAATAACCAATCAGACGCCTTGTCAACACATTGTAATCATCCAGGCGCCCAATCAGGCTGCACCTGCCCCTCAAAACCCTCCGGTGGGCATGTTGTCCGCCGCAGTGCCCTCTGCAGTACCTGCCGTGTCGACTCAGATATCAACAACCTGCAGCTCAACATCTGCAGCTTCTTTACAGAGTGTTGGGGGGAAACAGCTGGTGCACATTCTTCCACGCCCCGTTCAGCCTCAAATGAACCATCCCCTGCATGTAAGCCAGGCCTCGTCCTCCTCCTCCTCGTCCTCCTCCTCCGCTCCGGCAGTTCCTCCAACCCCACAGACTATCACTGTGAACGGTCAGGTGTTTGCCTTGCAGCCCTTGAAAACCTCTGACAAAGCAAACTCCCAAGGTGGCCAGAGTACACTCCAGCTGGTCCAGCCCACTACCACCGAGGAACCAACAACTAATGTAGCCCTTAAAACTTTAGGGGCCCTCAGCAGCCTCAACCAGAGCATCTCTCAGGGCCTTCCACTCACCATTTCTAGCCAGAACAATGGTCAGCCTCCAGCGGCTCCATTGTCTGTCGTCCAGCAGCAGCAGCAGCCGCCGCCGCCTCCTGCTCCAGCACCTGTCTCTGCTACCACACTCGCTCTGCCTGTCCATCAGCTACAGGTCCCTTGCTTGAACCCGGTCCCATCAGGGTTGGTGGTTAATGCCTCTAAGCCTCCAGGAAAGCGGCTTCGTACGACTTTGAATATGAAGAAGGCGACAGCTAAAAGAACTAAGCCTGTCAAGAAAAAAGCACCCAGCGAGAGGCAGCCGCCGCCGGCGCCCGCAGCCGCAGCCTCAGCCAAGCCGGCGGCGGCTGCTGCAGCAGAGAGTCAGACAGTTCAAGTTACAGTATCTCCAGTTTTACAATGCTCAACTGTAAAAATCCCAGACCTTCCTCCGACTTGTACCACGGCTGTGAAAATCACAGACAGCACTGGAGCTACAGGAAACGTCACCTCTACGCAAAACGCAAAGAAAATTATTGTCTGTAGTTCATCTACTCAGACGACTATACAGAGTCTGTCTCATTCAAAGAGCAAAACTTCTATTAGTGCACCTCAGAGCGATGCTACATCGAGTCACACTACCACCAGTGGCGTGGCGACCACTGTAACGACTATCAATGCAACATCAGTGAAGCCACCGATTAGTGCAGCCGTGGTCACTGAGAGTAAAACGGCGTCGGTTTCTACCAACAGCTCAAGTGTGTCAAAAGTGTCAGTCCCAGAGGTTAAACAACCAACCACCAGTACGACAACGAGCACGACACAAAGTAAGTCAGCTGCCTCCGTCGCTGTTTCTAGACAGAGTAGATCTGTGGTTACAAGCGCCACTGAGACCGGGTACACGTCCACCGCGGTCTGCACGGCGGGTTTGACTCCTGTCGGTCCCAGCAGCATCACAACAACTGCACCGGTGTCTTTGAATCAGGCGACTTCAGCATGTCAGCCCCAGGGATCTAACACGCAGGCTCCTCTGCCCTGTAGTAAACCTCAGTCTCTTCCCACTGCCTCATCCTCTGCGTCCAAACCGGCGGTGCTCTCATCGCCTGCGCCAACCTTTTCTGCCGCACACGGCTCCGTCACAGCCACGAGTTCAGATTTTAGGAAAAGAGTCAGCACCAGTCGAGCTCCAGCACAGCAGACTGACATAAACATGCCCAACCCTTCTCCCTGCCGTCCCGCTGAGGCCGTTAAACCCCCGCAGCCCCCCAGACGAGACAGAGACCCCATAGCGCCGGAGAAGGAGGGCTTGGTTGTAGCCGCTCCTGACGCACCCTCTAGAAAGGACTTCGGTCTGTCTCAACAGGTTTACACGAACCTTGACGATCAAACGTTGGAGCACCCTATGACATCCAGCAGGCAGACGGATTCTCCCATGTCTACGGGGGCCGGGGGAGGCAGGGGCTTCTCCGTGGCCTCCATGCTTCCTCAAGGTCACAATATTAGTGCATCGTCTGGATCCTTCGGGACGTTTACATTCACGTCGGAGCAGGCGGAAATGTTTGCTCTGGCCATGTTGGAGCAGGACAGTCCTGGGAGGAGGAGTGGAGGCTGCTCTGGAGACAACACCTCAGCAAACCCCACCACAGCCACATGGGACCCCCCCAAAGCCCCCTCAGTGTCTGCAAGTAAGGAAAGGGGCTCGACTGGACAACAGACTAAAGCACAGACAAAGCCCATGGACACGGTCACGGTTAAACCTGCGGTCCAGGTGTCTGTCAGAGGACAAGTTGGGGAGGGCAGACATCCACAGAACGTATCGTACTCCCAGTCTCAGTCGCTCCCCCAGGTTCAGTCGCAGAGTTCCTCGCAGAGCGGCACGGTGGCGAGCCTCAGCGTCAACAATCTGATCAGACCCAGCTCCAGTCAGCAGCCGTACCCCGGCTCTCCCAGCCTGGCCGGCCCACAGGGCTCCGTCCCCTCTCCCGTGGGAACCTCGGTCCACATATCCCAGCCTTCGAACAACGCCCTCTCGCCGTGCTCGGGTGCGCCCCTGCAGAGCGAATACGCCCCCTTAAAGACGGCGCTGATGAGGGCTCAGGCTGGTGTCGGCGTGGCTGAGCGACAAGCTAAGATCATCTCCAAGCGTCAGGCCCAGGAAGCTGTGATGCTCAACACTGGAAAACGACCCAAGCCTTGTCCTCCGTCAGCGACCAGCGTCAGCCACATGGAGGTGAAAGCACCCGACCACAGCCAGATGATGGTGGGCCAGCTGCTGCCCACCTCCTCAACCGTCATGACGAGGATCAATTCAGAAAGCGGAGGGCCCCTCTTCTCCACGAACTCTTTCATGAGCCCCGTAGTTCGGCCCACAGACGGTCACTGCCCTCCGCAGGGGCCGTCGGAGCAGAACCAGCCAGGGGTGCTTCATCTGCCCCAGGGTCATCCACAGCACGCTGCAGCCCAGCCCGGTCCACATCTGGGAGGGAACCTGTACATGAAGCAGCAGCAGCAAGAGCAACAGAGACACCATCTGTATCATTTGCAACACCACCTGACCCAGCCTGACCCCGCACAGCGACATTCGCTACACCAGAGGGCGCTGCAGCAGCAGCAGCAGCAGCAGCAGCAACAGCAACAACAACAACAAGAGCAGCAGCAGCAGCAGCAGCATGTGCAGAAGAAGCAGGGACTTGTCAGAGGCAACCAGACGGGTTCGCCTGCCGGCCTGCAGCAGAAGCAGCATCACCTGGAGAAGTCTGGGGTTCAGCAGCACTCGCATCAACAACAGACGCAACATCAACAGCACACACAGCAGCAGCAGCAGCAGTCGCAGCAGCAGCATCCCCAACAGTCGCACCAACAACAACAACAACAACAATCGCAGTCCCATCAACAGCCGACGCAGCACCAACAGTCTCATCCCCAGCAGCACCCGCAGCAGACGCATCAACAGCAGCCGCAGACGCAGCATCAGCACCAACAGCAGCAGCAGCAGCTGCAGCAGCAGCAGCAGCAGCAGCAGCAGCAGCAGCAGCAGCAGCAGCAGCAGCAGAGCTCCCACTCCAGACACCAGCAGCATCTACAGCAGCAGATCCAGCAGCAACAGCACTTTAGACACCAGGAGAAGAGCTGCGAGGCCCAGGCAGCGGGATCCAGGGGTCACCACGGCAACCACCTGGCTCAGCAGGAACACCTCAAGGTCGGTAGCGTCACATGGTTTTGTACGATATAAACAGAAGTATTTGTGTCGTTACTGGCATATTAGTTGTGTTTATTTGTGGAGCCGACTAATCAATTAAAGTGTGTCCAAGTCAGTATCGATAAATAGTAATGTTGTGACAGTTTGTATAAATAAAGTTCAGTCTTTATACATCCTACCCTTGACACGATACATAAGTTTAGTGACGGGGCCGTTCAATAATATTATATATTCTTGAGCCTGTGCATATTTGTCCAGGTCATAGTATTTCAAAAGGAGTTTAAATCGAACGCAACTGGAGTTGGTTATTTGTCTTTTCCCAGACAAATAACCACGTCCAGTTGCATTTGATTTAAACTCCTTTTGAAAAAAAAAATATATATATATATTCTTCTAAAAAAAAAAAGTTTGTGGAGAAGGAATACTTTCATTCTGTTCACCTCAAAACGCACTGTGGATGTTTTTTTTTTTTTTAAATATAGCTTTTAATAAAAATTCTACATATTCAACCTTTAAATATATCATGAAACTCTACCGATGGAAATTTCCTTGGACGCACTTTAAGTAATCAGCAATGATAAATTTGATAATCAATCACTAAGTTTAAAGGTGTACAGAAATGGCCGTTTGTTCCGTTTGTCGCGCCGAGTTGTGCCGAGCTGCAACACGACTTTACCCGAGTAAATTTAACGAATTTGATTGGTCGTTACCGAGCGGGCGGGATATTCGAAGCTTGGGGCGAGTCTGAGCTCCGTGTGACACGTTTAGTAACGTTTGAATGACGGATGACAGATCCAATATCAGTGGCTTTTGAATCGTGAGCAGGCTGACGTACAATCCGTGCGCCTGCATTGTCCAATGCGGAAAAAAAAATACAACACTTTCATCCTGGATTTACTCAAAAATAGAATTTTGCACAAAGTTTGGCCTACGTCGTCTGATAGATGAGTTTTTACACTCATTTTATGACCCAGAGTGGCTCAAATTCAGTTTTCTTTTCTGTACACCTTTAAAGTCACTTAAAAGAATACATTTAATCACCACCTCAGATGTGATATTCCTGCATTGTAATATTTTACAGACTTGTGTGTCCATCCATACACAGTTGGATGATTCTTTTGTTTTTTTTATGATCTATTGTTGTAAAAGCAGAGACTGATTCCTCTACTTCCTCTCTCCCCCAGTCGGGTCAGGACCACAACGCTATGCAGAGGATGATGAGCTCGCGGACGCTGGAGCAGCAGCTCATCTCTCCTCCCAGCAACCCCGTGTCCCGCTCGTCCGACCTGGCCTGCACGCCGTCACGCCAGGAACGCCACCGCGTCTCCAACTACTCTGCCGAGGCGCTCATCGGCAAGAGCTCCACGAGCGGAGAACAGCAGCAGCGCATGGGCCTCCACCTTCAACCGGGACACGGCGCCGCGCAGGAGCAGCCGGATCACCGTGGTTACCTGGACACGTCGCGAGGGAAGGCCAACATCGCACACAACCCTCAGACCCGGCTGCCTTCGGATCACCCGGGGTCCGCCGACGTTCAGCGGGTCTCGGAGTGTCCGCCCTTCAAAGCCATGGTCGGCGGCGGCGGAGGAGGAGCGCATCAGCTCGGCGGTTTTGAGGCGCAGGTGTCTCGTGGGAGCGACATGGCGCCCAAGTCGGTGTCTGCGTCTCAGAGGGGGGGCCCGCAGGGGCAGCAGCAGCAGGGAGGCTTCAGGATGAACGTCGGGCCTCCGGCTGACGGCAGGAACCGCGGCGGCGGCTACAGCGGCGGCGCTCACCCGGGTTCGCAAGGTGTGCAGGTCGGACCGGCGCTGACCCGCGAGCAGGACGGTTGTCACCAGAGTTTCATGCAGAGCCTCCTCTCGCCGCACCTCCCCGAGCAGAGCAACCACCAGCGCGCCGTGCAGTGCTGCCCCCCGGTCAACATGGACTACAGCTGCGTGCCCGGAAGCTCCTCGGGCGACATCCAGGCCAAGGCCGCCGCCAGCCCCAGCGTGCCGCAGACGCAGAAGGCGCCCGCCATGCGGCTCCGAGACGCCAACAAGGGCCACATTTCTCAGGTCAGCAGTAATATGCACGGAGGCCCCGGTGTGCGAGCAGGTCTCCCCCACCCTCCGACGCCGCACAGCAGCTCCGAGCCCGGCGGCCGGTCCTCGGCCCCGTCCCGGACGCTCCCCGCCGCCGTCAGCCAGCACTCTCGCCACATCGCCCGGGACGCTCAGCCCGCCAAGCTGCGACCTGGCGACCGGCCTCGATCGGGCGCCCTGAGACCGAGCAACCCCTTCGAGCCCGAGGGCCACCTCCCGCTGCCGCCGGGCGGTGGCGTGCTGCTGGGGCGCCCGCAGTCCGGAGGGGAGGCGCGGCGCAGCACCATCGTCCGCTTCATGGCCGACAGCGCTCAGGTTCCCAGCGAGAACAACCTGGTTCCCGAGCAACACATAACGCAGAACTTTGGTTTCCCCTTTATTCCCGACGGCGGGATGAACCCTCCCCCTCCCATCAACGCCAACTCCACGTTCATCCCTCCCGTCAGTCAGCCCAACGCCTCCCGCACGCCATCCCTCCTGCCCGTGGAGCCTCAGAACACGTTACCCTCCTTCTACCCCTCCTACTCGCCGGCCGCCCACCCCAGCCTCCCCAGCGACGTCACCCTCCAGTACTTCCCCAACCAGATGTTTACCAGCCCAAGTGCCGACAAAGGCAGCGCGCCGCCACTCAACAACCGCTTCGGCTCCATCCTCTCGCCGCCGCGGCCCGTGGGCTTCGGCCAGGCCAGCTTCCCCTTGCTCCCGGACATGCCTCCGATGCCCATCACCAACTCGTCCGGCATCACCCCGCACATATCCAACTTCAGCCTCACCTCGCTGTTCCCCGAGATCGCCACCGGCATGCCCACCGACGGCTCGGCCATGCCCATGTCCCCGCTGCTGTCTCTCGCCAACACCTCGTCCGCCGACTCGAGCAAACAGCCCAACCGCCCCGCGCACAACATCAGCCACATCCTGGGCCACGACGGCAGCTCGGCCGTGTGACGGGAGCGCCCGCTGCGTTAACGATGACCTGTAATTTCCTGGTTGAAACGTGCTGTTTTTGTCTAAAAATCTCACAGCGTCGGAGAGGCAGCGGATGACGTTGACGCCCATCTGGTGGTGATTTTGTCGTCTACATGTTTACACAACTTCAATCTCACACGTGTTCCCTCTGGCATATGTATGATGTCGGTTATAATTTGTAATATTTGAGAAATCATTTCAGTTTTGTGGGTTCATGGAGACGCGGTACCTTAAAGCTCTTTGTTTCAAGTGTTGGTTTGACCGACATTTTGGTTGTAAATCAAAATCAAATTTAGGTTTAGAACTTGAATTCAGTGTCTTCTGAGTCCTGAAGAAACCTTCTGCACAGTTACCTACCAATGTAATTTACTAACTTATATCAGGTTGTATTGTACAGAATCTGTTTTGTTTTTTTTCCCAAGAGCTATTTTGTAAATACCAATGTTTCATATCAGAATTGTTAGATTATGTATGTATTTGTAAATACAAAATTGATTAATAAAGTTTATAAGAAGACCTTTGTATCTGCTGCCAAATGTTCAGTCATGTACGTTTCCTAAGACGCTCGTGCTCCACTAGGAGGCACTAGAGCCCAGGAAGTGACATGTTTTCTTCCTTTGAGGATGCTGCAAACTCCAAGTGGAAGAAAATAAAAATAAGTTGTGATAATTGCCTGGTTACCTGGCCGCTTACCTGGTCTGACGTGAGCGGAAGGAGCGAGGCAGTCTGGGAAAAAGCCAAAGAGGTCTCTTCCCGGGAAAAGTGAAGCGAGTGACGATACGAATGACCCCTCCACCTCAAAAGTAAATCATCATTGTCGTTATTATTGTCTCGTCTAAACCAAAATGAACTGACAAAACCGCGACCGCGTGACGACGGACGGAGGTCGACACGTGCAGGACACCGCGGGCTGCCAGGAGGAGCTCGCGGGCCCAGCTACAGGTGATGATCGGGAAGCAACCGGTAAGTCAAACATTGGGCAATATGTATATATGGGATGATAGTACTACCCTGGATGCATGAGATACACCTCTTTTTATATTTTACATCTGTTTATATATTTTTTTTATTGTTATCAATTTTTAAGCCTTTGTCCTTACTGTAAACTGTTGACAAGTAGGTATATTACAGTGAGCATTTTAACGTTTAATGGACGTTTAAAAAACGTCTATGTTCAAAACTCGTTCAAAATTGGTTGAAAAGTGAAAGTTTTTTTGTTTTTGTTTTTACCAATGAACGTTGTTTATACGTTTTTTAGACCACATTTAAACGTCTTTTGCAATAGTGGCTTTCAAATGAGAAATTTTGACAAAATTTACCAGTTATGATCCACCATAACAATATACTGTGTATACACACTAAATAAGCAGAAAAAACTAAATATAGCGTTTCCTGGTGAAATATGGTTTATACGTGAACGTTGAATAGACGTCCACAAATAGATGTTAAAAAAACGTTAACTTTTGAACCAATTCTGAACGTCTTTTCAACGGTTGGCATAAACGTTTTTTAAACGTTTTTTCAACCAAAAAATGTTTGCTGGGGTATCTCGTGCCCTATAGTATTGCATGTTACTCCACTGGCTGCATGAGATACACCCCTTATTTTTACATTAGCATTTTAGCTCAATAGCTTCCAGGTCATGTGACCAATTGATTAAAAATCAGTGTGGGATATGATAGAACGTCTCTGATGATAGAAGAACGGTATTTCCGTTTTCTCGTTTTTTGTTTAAAACGGACTATTAAACTGACAAAAGGTAGACGGACCCATGAGATACACCTCTTTTTTTTCTTTTTTACATCTGTTTATAATTTGTTTAGTAATTTTTATATGTAAATATTAGCATTTTAGCTCAATGCTCCCAGGTCATGTGACCAATGAACTCACAATGGGTGTGGAATGATAATACTACCTTGGCTGCATAAGATACACCTTTTAATGGGATAGTAGCATCCCTTTAAGACTACTATCTACCCCTACTATCCCTTTAAGTTTCCACATGAACCTCTCCCAAGATGAAAAAAACAAACACGCCGATCAATTTCATAAGCTTTTATTTACATGCAATTGTGCTCCAGCATGTGCAACCACAAAAACAGCTATACTTGAAAAGGGGAGTGTAGATTCAGGATCTCCTTCATATTGATTGCAGATGTCTCTGGAAAAGACTAATACTTAATGCACCGACCTGTGAGGGAAGAATAATACTGACACACCTGTCACAGCGCCCTCACCTGGCTGTCATTTGGTAACCAGCAAATGAGTAAACAGAAGTGGTTGCAGTATAAAGTTCAGCTTATCAATGACTGAGTTAAAAGATTTTTTTTTTCCAGAATCTCTCCCATTCAGTGATTTAAAAAAATAGCATAAAATCAAAAAAAATAAATAACTATACAATATATAATCTCTTGTACACTACTGAAACAGAATGATTTATGTTGCATACACTTGTTAATAGTTTGTTAATGATGAGCAATGCATAATACATTTGTGTTACTGCTATACAAATCGACAGACGGACAGTTGTATCTGGAAAACGTGATAAAGCAACAGCGAAGAAGCACCTCATAATTATAATTACAGCATCAGACTGGTTCAAATGGTCCCTTTGTTTCTGTTGTACGTAAAGCTAAAGTACCTAAGGTCCAAACGTTTAGGATGGAGGTCTACAGAGGAATGACGTGAGGGAGTGAGGAGGGTCTAGACATGAAGTGCTGAACTGAAGGAAGCCCCTGATCGTCTTCACATGAGGAATAACGTTCAGCTTCACAACATGGTACTCCCTTTGTCCGAGACATAGTGAGAGAGGGGTTGTATGAATAAAGAGTCTTTTTTTTTTTCAATATGAAAATAACCTTATATACAGTATAATATGTACAAAAGCATAAATATATAAATATCTGTGATACAAAAATAAATATTTTCTCTTATTTTCTTCTGTTTGTTGAACAGTCTCTTTTCTTATGCATCTGTTGTGTTGTCTCTCCGTTCGTCCTCGGGGGACGCTTCATTCGGGAGGATGTTCACTTCCTGTATCGTCGTGTCTTGGGACTGCGGTGTCGTGGCTGCGGACGAAGATGTGGTGAAGATGCCTTCGTCTTCTAGAGATAAAAGAGGGAAAGACGTCGGCTCTGCAGAAAGAAAGAGAAAAGACGACCAGTCAGAAAAACCTCATGTGTTCAATCACAACTAAGAGTAAAGGTAAGACCTAGATCTTTATAAGTAAAACAAGTTTCCGCCCCTTTTTTAAAGGGATAGTTCAACATTTTGGCAAATTGGCCCATTACCAAAATCGCTATAATCATAGCAGTAGGTTCGTTACCTTCATTTGTTGGTGCAAGCTATTTTTTAGAACAGCAGAGCAGAGCCGTGAGCTGCTCAGAGCTACGCTACGGAGGCTCATGGGATTTCTTGGTTTTCCTCATCAAACTCATCAAATAGAAAATAACAAAACTCCAAAACGCTTTCGTGGACAAGTTGTGACCTGCACATTCACCACGCTATGAGATAATAATGGAACGTTATGAAACTGAGCTGTTTTCAAGGTAAATACAGAGTCTACTTGCTGAAAAACTGTCCCTGAACGCAACGTGCATCCGCGGTTTTGCATGAATTTACCTCTAAAACAGCTCCGTCTCGTAATGTTCCATTATTATCTCATAGCGTGGTGAATGTGCAGGTCACAACTTGTCCACCAGAGCGTTGTGGAGTTGTTGGATTGTGTATTTGATGAGTTTGATGAGGGAAACCAAGAAATCCCACATTAGCCTCCGTAGCGTAGCTCTGAGCAGCTCACGGCTCTGCTCCGCCGTTCTAAAAATAGCTTGCACCGACAAATGAAGGTAACGAACCTACTGCTATGACTATAGCGGTTATGGTGATGGGCCAATTTGCCAAAATGTTGGACTATCCCTTTAACATTAATATAATTAAAGGAAAGAAAACCCTCGTACTTTGACCAACGTCCTCCTCCGCTGTGTCTCCACCACAGAAGCCGCCGTCACCTCCAGCCTCCTGCGGGCCGAAGTGCTGATGATGGGAGGAGCTGAGGAGCTGGAGAGTGGAGTCATCGGGAGAACAGCAGGTCTGTTCATGATGACCTGAACCACTGAGGGAGAAAAAAAAACACTTAATATCAGGGCTACAACTTATACATATTATTGTTTATCAGTTTATATGTTTATAACTCACCATGTGTAGTGGTAGAGAGGCAGTTGTCCATTTGACACCGTCTGTGGCAACAAACTGTCACACTCCATATCACAATCCACTTCATCCTGCAAAGCAGAAAAGTGTAAATATCACACATTCAACGCCAACTTTATTTTTCTAAACAACCCCACTTTAAAAACATGATACTATCCCTGTATGGGCCTGGATAAGCGTCTCTTTACCTGCTGCAGCCCTGGCAGACAGTGCGTCGGGTGGTGAGGTTTTCCATTTGGCGTGTATTCTCCATTCGCAGGGTAGATGCCATGTGGAGCCGTCATGTGGGCGTCGAGCGGACAGTGGCCAACCAGCGCGAGCCCCTGAAGGGGAACCATGGTGTACTGGCACGAGGACACGGGCGCGGCCACGGCGGGGAAACACAGGTCGGACGTTTGCTCTGAAATAATCATAATAAACAGGAGAATGAGTCAGATGTAGAGGTGAGGATTTAAAGGGATAGTTCAACATTTTGGCAAATTGGCCCATTGCCATAATCCCTATAGTCATAGCAGTAGGTTCGTTACCTTTAATTGTCAGTGCAAGCTGTTTTTAGAACGGCGGAGCAGAGCCGTGAGCTGCTCAGAGCTACGCTACGGAGGCTCATGGGATTTCTTGGTTTCCCTCATCAAACTCATCAAATACACAATCCAACAACTCAAAAACGCTGTCGTGGACACGTTGTGAGCTGCACATTCACCACGCTATGAGATAATAACACAACGTTACCACACAGAGTTGTTTTAGAGGGAAATTCATGCAAAACCGCTGATGCATGTTGCCTTCAGGGACAGTTTTTCAGCAAGCAGTCTCTGCATTTACCTCAAAAACAACTCCGTTTCATAACGTTCCATTATTATCTCATAGCGTGGTGAATGTGCAGGTCGCAACTTTTCCATGAAAGCGTTTTGGAGTTTTGGGATTTTGGGATTGTGTATTTGATGAGGGAAACCAAGAAATCCCATGAGCCTCACGACTCACGACTCTGCTCCGCCGTTCTAAAAATAGCTTGCACCAACAAATAAGTGTGACGAACCTACTGCTACGACTATAGGGGTTATGGCAATGGGTCAATTTGCCAAAATGTTGGAACTATCCCTTTAAGTAAATGAATGCACTGTCAAGGTAGAAAAAAATATAACTATCCCTTTAAAAAAATGTACACAAATGCAAAGATGTGAGAGGAGGTGAGGAGAACTCACTCTGCTTGGCCCAGGCCCTCCAGAGGCAGAAAGGGATGAAGGCGACGATGATGAAGACGAAGGTCCCCAGGACTATACCAACTATGAGGTAGGGGAGGTCACCGGGCCGAGGCACCAGGCCGCTGGGAAGCTCCAACCCAGTATCTGGGGTTTGAGATGGAGAAGGCCTCTGGGGATTAGTACGAGCTGAGAGGGTAAAGCAAAAAAAAAATTAACAAAAACAGCTCAAATAAACAAATCTGCCAAAACCTCCTCCAAAATAATAGACCTCACCTTTCGTTTCAAGGATCACCACGTTGCCGAATTCGCTCTCCCCCTTCTCGTTGAAGCTCTGCATCTTGATGTCGTAGGCGGTCTCCGGCTGCAGGTCAGTGATGGAGTGCCAGTATCTGTCTCCTTCCACCACATCCTTCTTATAATCACTGTCATTATCGCTGTCGGTCGGCCGGTAGTAGATGTAGAAGCCGTAGATGGGCGTGTTGTTTACGGGAGTGTACTGTCGAGAGGGGAATAAATCATGTTACATTCACTCTGAGCTTTAAATAAGAATCCAAAACAGAGTCTTTAAAGGGATAGTTCAACATTTTGGCAAATTGGCTCATTGCCATAATCCCTATAGTCATAGCAGTAGGTTTGTTACCTTTATTTGTTGGTGCAAGCCATTTTTAGAACAGAGGAGCAGAGCCGTGAGCTGCTCAGAGCTACGCTACGGAGGCTCATGGGATTTCTTGGTTTCCCTCATCAAACTCATCAAATACAAAATCCCAAAACTCCAAAACGCTTTCGTGGACAAGTTGTGACCTGCACATTCACCACGCTATGAGATAATAATGGAACGTTACAAAACTGAGCCATTTTTGAGGTAAATACAGAGTCTGCTTGCTGAAAAACTGTCCCTGAACGCAACACGCATCAGCGGTTTTGCATGAATTTCCCTCTAAAACAACTCTGTGTGGTAACGTTGTGTTATTATCTCATAGCGTGGTGAATGTGCAGGTCACAACTTGTCCACCAGAGCGTTTTTTAGTTGTTGGATTGTGTATTTGATGAGTTTGATGAGGGAAACCAAGAAATCCCATAAGCCTCCGTAGCGTAGCTCTGAGCAGCTCACGGCTCTGCTCCGCCACTCTAAAAATAGCTTGCACCAACAATTAAAGGTAACGAACCTACTGCTATGATTATAGGGATTATGACAATGGGGCCAATTTGACAAAATGTTGAACTATCCCTTTAATCCTTTTCTTCTGGTAACTCACCGTCCATTTCAGGATGATGGTGGTCTCGTTGATGGCTTCGTTGTAGGTGATGTAAGGTCCGTCGACGGGGCGCTCGTGGGTCCGCCCGCCCACCACGGTGTAAGCCTTGGAGGGGGCGCTGGGAGGACTGGAGCCGATCACATTCACCGCCACCACACGGAACTTGTAAGACGTACCTACAACAGGGAGACGGATAATCATCACTAATCTGTCTCTGGGGGCCGCGGGCTGTCAGCTGACGGATGATGTTTGTTTTCTCATTACTTTGTGTTTTCTTTTTCAAAGCAAATGTGATGCTGATTGAAACTCAGTTATAGTTTTGATCGATGGCAGCAATCACTGAGACGACTGCAACAACACTCATTATCCTGATGAATTTACGGGCCGTGGGAATGTAATTACGCAGGACATCATCCTTGTGATTATACGCTACGCTACGAGTCGACATCCTGCTGCCTCCGCCGCGTCCGCTGGAATAAAAAGCTGCGAACAACAATAACATGACGTAAAGATGGCCGACCTTTCTCCAGGCCCGTGATCTCCACCGAGAGGCGCGACGGGGGGATGTTTTCCACGGCCGTCACCCAGTCCTCTCCGGCCTTCTTCACCTTCTTGTACTCCACCCGGAACGACTGGATGGGGAAGCCGCGGTTACCACGAGGAATCCAAGTCACGTACGCTGACGTCTCTGTTGCTGTGGAGACTGTGGGCTTGTCAGGGGCCTCGGGAGCTGCAGGAGGAGGAGACGATGTGGTGTCAGACGGAGGACGACGACAACAACAACAACAAATATAAACTCACATCCAACTTACTGAGAGATCATCCTTCAGTGACAGAGGAGAGAGAGAGATTGAGAAATGACCGTGTTAGTCCAGAGGAGAACGTCAAGCTGCGGTTAGTCTCGTGTTAAGATCAACATGTTGTTTTTAGTTTTCACAGCAGGAGGGAATGATGTTGTCAGTGTTGTTAATATGGAGAGAAACTGCCACAGGAGCGTCTAGAGCAGGGGTCTCAAACTCAAATACGCCGAGGGCCAGATTTGAAAAAATGGCACAAGCCGAGGGCCACACGGTTGTTTATTGAGAACTTATTGAAATGACCTTTTTGCACATATTCAACCTAAAACTAATAAAGCTTGTAAGTTATTGCATATAAAACAACAATAATCATTAAATAGGCCTAAAATTAAAAAAAAAAAAAATGTTGCATTCATTTCTAATGGCTCTATCTGCAGCTTTCCATAGTCATTTCTAATTAGGGATGCACATGATTAACCATTAACCAATATCAACAACTTTGACTGATTAATATCAATTCTTTTTTTTTTACTTAACTTATGGGGGCTTGACGACACGTGCAGACTTACATCGTGCCTTCAGTCATATCAGTCATTCGTTTCTCAGCAGGAAATTAGACATTTCTGACATATGCACATGGATCTATAATAATATAATACAGCCATGGTTCTGCAGCGCAGTCCAGTGACAGACGGTCGGACGACAGAACATGAAGGGACGTCTGCGTGTGCATCACCTGTAACAACGGCGCTTCAAAAAAAAGGAGGGGGGGGGGGGGGAGTCCGGTACTGTGTTCTCCAGCGTTCCTCAGTGTTGACCTGCAGCAAAGCCTGCAGCTCCACAGAGGAGCTGTCAGAGGAACTCTGCCGTTCGGCTGCACTCGCGCTGTGTTTCATAACGGCAAGAAAAAAAGGACATCGACGATCGCCCGCTCTATTGACAACAGAGGATCAGGTTGCTGGTGCTGATGAACAAGTGGGACCAGGACTCGCGCTCGCGGGCCTCTGATAGCCTACAGACGTGCACTGGCAGTGCATTGTGGGATTTGTAGTTTTAGTGGTACGTGCAACATACCGGCGGACCATAAATATTATCATGCGGGCCAAAGATAATTGAACATAATTAAGCACACGCGGGCCACATAAAATGACGTGGCGGGCCGGATCTGGCCCGCGGGCCGGGAGTTTGAGACCCCTGGTCTAGAGTAAGAAACTTACGCGAGAGGCTCGGTGAAGGAACCGCTGGAGTTTTCGGTGGATCGATTTGATTACGAGTTCGACCTGCGGGAAGAAAAAACAAGCCATGTTTAAAAAAAGGAGAGTACATAATTTTGGTCAAGTAGTAGAGGGAGTGTTTAAAATAGTTTCTGCACAACAATGCCTTTTTTTCTGTGGCA
Organism: Decapterus maruadsi; assembly: GCA_030347415.2. NCBI lineage: Eukaryota > Metazoa > Chordata > Actinopteri > Carangiformes > Carangidae > Decapterus > Decapterus maruadsi. The sequence continues at coordinate 1,815,158 of CM064890.1, forward strand.
CGGTGGAATAAGCTGCAGCATAACAAGTCCTACAGCTGTTGTGTAGCATCAATTTATTTTTAATCTATCAATAATTAATTATATAGTTATTTGTAAAACATAAGTTTTTTGTTTAGTTTTTGATATTTTTTTCTACCTTGACAGTGCATTAATTTACTTAAAGGGATAGTACAACATTTTGGTAAACTGGCCCAGACTGGCAGTAGGTTCGTTACCTTTAATTGTCGGTGCAAGCTATTTTTAGAACGGCGGAGCAGAGACGTGAGCTGCTCAGAGCTACGCTACGGAGGCTCATGGGATTTCTTCCTCATCAAATTCATCAAATACACAACCCAGTTTGATGAGGGAAACCAAGAAATTCCATAATGAGCCTCCGTAGCGTAGATCTGAGCAGCTCACGGCTCTGCTCCGCCGTTCTAAAAATAGCTTGCACCGACAAATAAAGGTAACAAACCTACTGCTATGACTATAGGGGTTATGGTGATGGGCCAATTTGCCAAAATGTTGAACTATCCCTTTAAGTTTTAATTAAACCAAATATCAAACTATGAGAAATACGACGGTGTTACCTTTGCCAGTCCTGAAGGTCATCATCGCGGGCTGTCCCAGACCTGCACAGTTCTTGGCAGCCATCTCCACCTCATACAGGCTGTCTGGCTGCAGCTTGGCCAGAGTCAGCTTATGCAGAGAGCCTGAGATGCTGCTGGAGGTCCAGTCTGGTGGAGGGTCTCCCACCTGACAGAGAGGGCTGAGTTACTAATCAGGAAAATGTACATGAAGTAGCTACTAAGTCGTTTAAAAGCTCGCTGCTGTACCTTTCTGTATTTGACCATGTACTCCAGAACGGGCACTCCTCGCTCGTGCCGCGGCCTCCAGGTGAGTTCGTAATAGTCGGCCTTGCCCGTGCGTGGCTGGCTGAGGATGATGGGCGCGTCTGCAGGAAGGATCTGCCCCGGCAGCTCGGAGCAGTCCAGAGGCAACATGGCGCCTCCGGCTCCAGGCCTCACAGGCGGCTGCTCTCTGAGGACCTTGTCTGGGCTGAGCGGCCGGTAGATGGAGGGTAACTTCCCCCGGGGTGAAATCCCTGCAAAGACAGATTTTATTACATCTAAAGCCTGAGGAAATAAAATAAAACTGAATTAAATCTCTGATAAAAATCACTCGACTATGCGACTTACCAGCGGATACTGTGATGAGGCGAGCGGAGGCCTGCGAGCTGCCCACCCCGTTCTCAGCCATGCACTGGTACAGCCCGTCGTCCTGGGGGCCCACGTTGGAGATCCGCAGCGAGCGGGCGGTGGGTCGATGGCGAGGAGACTGGGCGAGGGGCCGGGCGTTGTGCAGCCACATCACCGACGGAGCGGGCTTCCCGCGGGTCTGACACGTGAAGCGAACGGTCTCTCCGTACACGACCTCCTGCTGCTGCAGCTCCACCGTCACCTGAGGCGGCTCTGCAGGAGACGGAGCAGAAACCAGACGCTCAGAGGCAGAAACAACAGGAAGCGTGAAGCCTGGACCAAAGTTTACATCTTCAAATTATTTGTTTTGGTCTAAAACCTTAAAAACATTCAAATTACAACTATAAAAACTGAGAAATTTAAATAATTATGACTTAATGTTTGGTGCTTTTGCTTGTTAAATGATTTAAACAATCACCTCATAATCATAATAGTTGTCAATAAACTCTCTATGGAGTAAACATTTCAGCTCCAACCCTGTCACATGTGTAAGAAAGTGTGTTTCTGAGTAAACTCGTGCTCATGCAACCGTGCACATGTGTAAGTAGAGGCTGTATGACAAAGACAGGGGCTCTGCAGAGCCAGGCAGGCTGAGCCAGCCAGTTGATGGTTGGCTGCTTATGAATCAGGGAAAGACAGAGCTCATTACAGCTACAGCAGCTCTCTTGACTTTAATTAGAGCCAGCTGCGGCGAAACAAGCCCGCAACACACACACACACACGCACACAAATGCACAAACACGTACACACAGAGAGAAAATCACTGTAAAAACAGTCATCCATAACCGAGACACAGTCAATCAAGCTCCGCTGCAGAAAAGAGGGCTCTGTCTGCACCGGCTCGCTCTAACACAACACAGCCCAGGCTTCCACGCTTCTCACACACATGAGTGCGCGCACACACACGGTGCCCTGTCTTCTCTGTCCGCCAAACAGGAGTCAGTCTAATTATTAAATCCATAACAGTCAAAACTCTGCCCATAAAAAAAAAAGCTCAGCTGGCAGAGTCAAATGAACAAACTATCGACTGAAAAGCCGTTACAGGAATGTGTGAAATTAGTTTGTAAAAATAAAATAAAATAAAAAAGGTAGTAAAGTAAACACAACGTGCTGAAACAGATCTCGTTCACTCACCGAACACCTGCACGTCGTAGAGCACCGTGGCCGAGCCGGCGGAGCTGATGCCGTTGTCCGCTCGGCAGATGTAAGTCCCCGAGTCGCTCTCGCCCACGGCGTCGATCAGCAGGTTGCTGAGCAGGAACCGGGTGTTGTTGTGGAAACGCAGGTCCTGTCCATCTTTGGCCCACGTGACCTGCGGGGTCGGGATGCCGCTGGCGACGCACTCCAGCACCAACCGCTGCCCTTTGGTCACCATGATGGACCGAGACGCCGGCGGGTAAATGATGCGAGCTGCTTCTGATGTCGAGCCTGGAAAAAAGATGGAAATCGGTCAAAAAACACTGAAAAAAAAACAAAAAACACATTTCCCACTAATCTCAGTTCCTTGAAATCGCTTGCACACCTGTTGTGGCTGAGATTACGTCCAGAGCAGCGAGTTTAAGCACTTTCATCTTCGCTTTGAAGCTGTAAAAAGCTCTACTTGTGCACATCATCACCTGTGACTAAATGTGTCCTGGCAAGATCAGATGATAAAAGTCGCACAAACCGGCGAGTGTGAGCCACATGTGCACCACATGTTGCTGCAGCAACAGTACAGGCTCTAATAACGCCCTCATTATTCTCTCCTGTGGTTTTTTTTATTAAAAACAGTGAATATTTCAGGACGACCCTTGACTTCTTTTTACACAAACGTTTTTTAATTAGAGCAAAATCTGCCAACGTGGCTATTCCGTCTGAACGTGTCGAGCGCTGTGGACGGTGACTCACGGCGAATGCGCAGGCGGTCGGCAGAGGTGGATGTTTTGACCTCCTGGGTGACGGGGTTGTAGGCGGCACACTTGTACGGCCCCTCGTCGTCCTGCGTGGCGTTGGCGATCTGCAAGTTCCCTGACGGCATGATGAGGTAGTTCCCTGCAGGAAGGAGAAAGAAAAACAGATGTTAAAGTGTGGCCTCGACAGAAAACCCATAAATGAATCACTTTATGACCCAGTGCAGCTTCTGTAGGGGCAGTTACAGCTGCTAACGGGTTAAAGACAAAGATTCAACAGGTTTTAAAGATTATTTTATGGTGTTTGTCCTTTAATTTGAAAGCACAGCATTTAAAGGCAGAGGAGAGACATACAGTATGAGAAAAGAAGGAGCCAAAATGTGTGCAAAAGTGCACTATAGGAGCCAGAATGTGTGCAAAAGTGCACTATAGGAGCCAAAACGCATGCAAAAGTGCCCTCTAGGAGCCCAAACGCATGCTAAGGTGTCCTCTAGGAGCCAAAACACATGCTAAAGTGCACTATAGCAGCCAAAACGTGTGCAAAAGTGCCCTCTAGTAGCCAAAACGTGCGCTAAAGTGCACTATAGGAGCCAAAACGTGTGCAAAAGTGCACTATAGGAGCCAAAACGTGTGCAAAAGTGCACTATAGGAGCCAAAACATGTGCAAAAGTGCACTATAGGAGCCAAAACGTGTGCTAAAGTGCACTCTTGCAAGGAGGGGGGCTGTTTTTCCTTTTCGCCCCTGCCCTTCAAAAAGTCTGTGCACGCCACTGCACCTTTTAACATTCAACTATCAGGACACACATGCCAAAAAGATTCTTTGTTAAGCAGAGGTTAAAATTACTCAAAAAAATAAAACTAAAAAGGCAGAACTAAGGATTAAATGTAGAAGAAAATGTGAAAGTTTTAAAAAACTAAAAGTATCAACAACAGTCTCCTAGTTTGTGTGGTCTGTGCAGCCTCTACATTATAAAAAGCCACAGTTGCACAGAAAAACACACAATAGGTTTTAAAAGACAGCGAAGGGCGAATGTGGTTCGGTGCAGACGGTTGTCGGTCGACGCTGTGCTCGGCTGGTAATCCTGCAGCTTAATGTCATACGTCTACAAAGGCTGCAGACTTAGTTTTAAACTCTGACGCAGGAATATTGGATGAAGTACATGTATGAAAACACAGGGACAAAGAGGAACCGCAGAAAAATCAATTCCACATTGTGAAACGCCGAGTGTAACATGAGTCCCGTGTGCCATTCCACTGAACGCCTGCAGCGCCGACGGCGGCCACACGGCGGCGCCATAAGAGTCTGACCGGAGAACGGTTGGTGAGTGCTTGTGAAAGTGGGATTCATTTCCTCACAGATAAGCTGCAGATATCAGTACCTAGAGCTTCCAGGCATCATCAGCATACCAGACACAAACCACCAGAGCTTTTCTTCTCTTCCAGGCAACTTAGAAGTAAATAGTTTGAAAAATAAACAACCGGATTCCCATGTTTCAACATTCTCGAGATAATACCCTTATCACCAGGTTTATAATGGGGCTGATAACAGGATTATAGCATTCCGGTAAATTATGAAGATAGTATGGGAATCAAGAGGGAAGCGGAGGGAGAGGAGGGAAGGGGAGGAGAGGGAGATCCTGCTGCTCGGTACCTTTGGATGTTTCCAGCCACTCCTGTTTGACGCTGTAGCGGACCTGCGCCTTGGGCTGGCTCTCCGGGACGTGACATTCGATGACCGCGGTGTTGCCTTCGTCCACCTCGATCTCCTGCTGGTCGTCGGGCTCGAAGTCGCGCAGCTCTGAAAGAAAAAAACACAGGCAAATGAGAACCAGTCAACAGTGTTGTCGCGTCACCGCCTGCAGCCGACACGTTGTATACACACGCAGATAGATGTGATTTACACAGTCAGTCCTCAGCTCTGAGAAATAATAAACTCTGTAATAACTGTGTTGTGTCCGTGTCACTGTATCACAACTGTAAAGCCTCTTCTTCCTCCATTTAGTGACTAAATAGTCTTTTCTTTCCCGCTGCCTTTCTAAACACGATCTTACTAAAAAAGGACAAAACTAAAAAAAGGCCATTTTTTTCCTGTTTTATTCATTCATCCGTCTCCTAAGACTCCAAAGCCTGGATGTGGTGTCTGTAACATACGAGTGGGCGTCGTTAATCCTGTCCGACATTATACTTGGACTGGAGCCGGTTCGGATTCTTTGGGGAAATGGAGGAGGAGTGCGATTACTGGGGCCATGTGCTGCAACTGTGTCCCACAGACACACAGTCTGCACGGCACAGACACTCATCCGACCTCTGCCCCCCCCCCAGTAAACCCCCTGCCTGAGCAGCTCACAGGCCTGGCCACCGGGTCAAAGGTCAGAGGTGTCCATCCTATAGGGTTTCAAAGAAAGATATCCAGTTTGGGTTTTGGGGAGGAAACGGCAAAAAAAAAAAAAAAAAAAGCTCTTAAGAGGCTGAAAGAAAAAGACAAAAAGCCATAAAAAATCTTAGCGGGGGAGTTCCTGGAGTTTTATAGATTTGAAGCAGAAGGAAACTAAAATGAGAAAAGAAAAAAGAAAAAAAAAAGGCGAGGGAGCAGAGGGGAAAAAAAAGAAAGTAAAAACTGGAGAAATTTGTCATGCAGGAGTCCAGCAGTGAAATGAAAGATAAATAAAACCTCTCCAGGAACGTAATTAAACATCTACCAGCCTCGCTGATTTATTCTTAACAAACACGGCCTCGCTCCATTCTTTCCAGAAGGTGCTAGAACTGGTGTGTTGTTCTTGGAGCAGACACAAAAAAAAAAGAAAAAGGCGACCAAGCTGCTGTTTCTATACAGTCAGCTGATGAGTCTCTGTTTACAGCTGTGATGTGATAAGCAAAGTTTAGTTAAAGCCGTGGCTTCGACTGATAGGACTTCACTTTGATTCACTCAGAGCACTAAACAAACAGCTTCACTGCAGGAGACTGATTTATTCACCATGTTGGATCTGTCGCTGCGTCTGGACAGAGAGGAGGAGCAGGGGAGGGGGGGGGTTAATGGCAGAAAAGGGGGGAATCGGGGTCTATGCACACACACACACACACACACACACACAGACACACAACTCCATCCTCTGACTCTGTTTCAGCTCTTATTCTGAAAAATGAGAATCCCAGCCAGGACATGTCAGGCTAAGTGGTGTGTGTGTGTGTGTGTGTGTGTGTGTGTGTGTGTGTGTGTGTGTTAGAGACCGTGTGGCGCTCCATTTGCTAAATCAATCAGGTGCTGTTTTTACAGCCACTCGGCCTCCTACACCCCCCCTCACCCCCCCCTCCTCACCCCTCACTCCCCTCCTTTCATATCTACCCATCCCACCTTCCTCCTTCTCCCAAATTCCTCCAGTTACACCTTTTAACCCCCCCCCTCCTCCTCCTGCACCGCTCTCCAACTCTACTGCCCCGCATTCTTCACAGGAACAACCCCGCATGTGTGCCTCTCAGGTGTGTGCATGCATATATATGTGTGTGTGTGCGTGCATGTGTGTGTGTGCATGTGTGTGTGTGTATCCTGCAGGGATGGAGGATTGATGGTATTCATAAAGTGAAGCAGACCTCCCGCACCAGGGCTGTTTGGCAAGACCGACTTGAATATTTCTAGAGACACAGCGCATTCATCATCTTTATGTGTAGCAGTAGGAGGCCTGCGTGTGTGTGCGTGTGTGTGTGTCTGAATTAAAACATGTTTGTGCAATGTGTTGTTCGTTCACGTTGTGCAGATACATGTCTTATGTTTTCTGCTGCTAAAAAAGAGGGAGGGTGATTGTCTGCACAGGAATCCAAGCGAGCGAGCGAGCGAGCCTTTTAACTTTTGCCAAAAAGCAGAGCGCGGATTCTTCGGAGTCGGGAGTCGGATGGCGCGGAGCGTCTGGAATCAACCTATCCCCATCACACAAAACATGTGCGCACAACTAAAGAGGGCTCACATGGAAAGGCAGGCACGTACACACTCCCCGTGGAGCAATTCCTTAGGCGGTTTGGGGGTGGCCGAGGAGAGACCGTTATTAAATTAGAGAAGTTTTTTAAGCAGGAGGGGGGCCAGCGTGGCTCCACATGTGGTTATCTCAACATGATCCATCCACTATTGGAGCCATCAATAACCTTTAAAGGGGCAGTATCATTTTTTTAAAGGGATAGTATCATTTTTTTAAAGTGTGGTTGTATGATCTACAAATAGCCCCTAAGTACTTTAATTGCAGTAGAAGACTCTCTGCACTCCTCCCGTTAGCAACGCCAGCCCATAATAGCCCTGCAGAGATTTACAATACATTGTTGTGAATGGACCCAAAGAAACGGCCTATTTTCACGGCCTAAAAGAGGTTTTACCTGGAAAAATTGATATAATATAATTTTTTCCAGCCCTTCAAAGTGCAGGAAAAACACAGTTTTTATTTGGACCTAACCAACTCACGTATCCCTCCGCCCAGAACTGCTGATCGGCGGGCGCTAACCCTGGGCGGAGGGATACGTGAGTTGGTTAGGTCCAAATAAAAACTGTGTTTTTCCTGCACTTTGAAGGGCTGGAAAAAATTATATTATAGCCAACAATGGAACTGTGTATTTTTTTTTCAGGTAAAACCTCTTTTAGGCCGTGAAAATAGGTCGTTTCTTTGGGTCCATTCACAACAATGTATTGTAAATCTCTGGGCAGGGCTATTATGGGCTGGCGTTGCTAACGGGAGGAGTGCAGAGAGTCTTCTACTGCAATTAAAGTACTTAGGGGCTATTTGTAGATCATACAACCACACTTTTAAAAAAATGATACTACCCCTTTAAAATAATGCTACTGTCCCTTTAATGCTTTTTTTTTTCCTTTTTGTGTTTTGTACATGTGTTACACGTTGTCTCGTAATCACAGCTTGACAAAACATCACTCTGCACAGAAAGAGAGGAGAAATGATAGCGTGAGGTGAAGACGACAAAAGAGGAGGGAAAGTGGAAGTTAATGAAAGGAGGGAAGGGGAGAGAAAGTGACAGGGTGAGGAGTGAAAAATGTGTGAAGGAAGAGAAATGTGAGTGTGTGTGTCTGTGTGCGTGTGTGTGTGTGACATCACGTCTCTTCTTGTGTGGAGATCTTGTCTGAACTGGCCTGAGACTCCAGCTGCTCACATCTCTACGTGTAAAACAATACAGTTGAAAAGTGGCTGTTGCTGAACGAATGGGGAGTTTTAGTCAGACACACACACACACACACATATATAGACACACAGGCTACACACACACAGACACACACTGCCCTTATCTCCCCTCGGCCCTCTACCCAATTACGGGGCCATAATTTCTGGCAAGCCCTGCTGTCGCGCCCTGTGGAGAGGAATGTGGTGTTTTGGGGAGAAGAGGGGCCAGTGGAGGTGGAGGTGGAGGGGGGGGGGGCAGGGGGGTAGGAGGGGGGTGGGGGGGCCCAGACCGAGCTCTGGTCCCCTCTCACTGCTCCGACTGGCCCCCCAGGCCCCTGGGTCCCTTCCATTCCTCAGGCTCGGGTTACACAGCCCCCCCCCCCCCTTCTCAGTCAGTCCCATGATGCATATCAAATATAACGCCACACACTCAGACCGACGAAGCACTAAAAACGTCAGCGCGGAGAATAACTCACTTTAAAGGGATAGTTCACCCACAATTCAAATTTCACCCATTATCTACTCTACTACAATCTTTCATGTCGGGGCTTCAATACAAGACGAGCAGTATGGAGGTATTTGGATGTTTTTTGGTGTGTCAAGACAGTTGGTGTCCATTGACAACCATTATATGGACAAATACTGCTGTGTGGACCCCCCCGTAACTCAGAGAAGGAACGGAGGACTCTGAAAATTCTCACAGCTCTTAGTCGACATGAGGGTGAGGAGATAATGAGTGAAATTTGAATTTTGGGTGAACTATCCCTTTAACTCCATTAGATCAATAAGATACTACTTTAGCAGCAGCAGTGAATAAATACTGTTTGGCTCTATCGCTGGACCCAGACCAGGACCCAGACCCAGACCAGGACCCAGACCCGGACCCAGACCCAGACCCAGACCCCGACCAGGACCCAGACCAGGACCCAGACCAGGACCTGGACCCAGACCCAGACCCCGACCAGGACCCAGACCAGGACCCAGACCAGGACCTGGACCCAGACCCAGACCCAGACCAGGACCCAGACCAGGATCCGGACCAGGACCCAGACCCAGACCAGGACCCGGACCAGGACCCAGACCAGGACCCAGACCCAGGACCCAGACCTGGTCCCAGACCAGGACCCAGACTAGGACCTGGACCCAGACCAGGACCCAGACCAGGACCCAGACCAGGACCTGCCCCAAGCAGTGGAAAACTACGAGGTTTACAGAGTTGTGTTGGCGAAGACTGGAGCCAAACAAATACAAATCCCACCCCTGCACTGTTTTTGTTTTACTTGCAGAAAACTAAGTCAAAGACGTTCTTCGGATGCTCTGACAAACCAGAGAAGGGGCCAGCGGAGGGGGGCGGGGGGGGCAGGGGGGGGGGGCTCATGTGTTTGTGTTTACTTGTTGCAGCTCTGTGTGTGTGTGTGTGTGTGTGTGTGTGGGTGGCTGGTACTCACTGGCGGCGGTGACGTTAGCAGGCACGCTGGCCAGGGCTCCGGCGGCGGTGCTGACCACACACTGGTATCTCCCCAGCGTCAGGTTGGACAGCGTGGGGATGGAGAGGCTGCCGGGGCCCAGCGCCACCCCCAGGTCCCCGTGCACCAGCTCCTCGCCGTTGAGGCGCCAGCTGATGTTGGCGGAGGCCGGCCGGGCGCTGCAGCGCAGGCTCACGCTGCCGCCCAGCTTCTGCACCACGGACATGGGCTCTTCACTGAACACAGGAAGCTCATCTGAGGAGAAAATGCATAGACACAGAGGTCAGAAGCAACAATTAATCTGCAGATTATTTGTAAATAAAAATCTGAAAATATCTCGTTCTGTGTCACCAGTTTGAAATTATTATAATGCACAAGCAATAAACATAAAGAATTACAACATTTCAGAGCCAAGAAACATTAATGCTGCTTAAAAATTAGACTTATTGATCAGGAAACTGTTACCAATTCAATTCATTAATTACTTAAAGGGATAGTTCACCCAAAAATTCAAATTTCACTCATTATCTACTCACACAAAACATCCAAATACCTGCATGCTGCTCGTCTGTAAAGCCCCGAAATGCCAGAAACAAGTAAATAAATCCATATTTCAAGCTTGTTTGCAGCAGAATGGAGCAGCATGGAGGTATTTGGATGTTTTTTGGTGTGTTTTTTTGTTACAAAGACAGTTGGTGTCCATTTGCAACCGTTATATGCACTGCTGCACGGAGAAAGTTCAATTTTGAGTGAACTATCCCTTTAATATGATCAACAGTGCAGCTCTATATTATTTTATTTTTCAGTCCTTCAGTTCAGTATAAGCTACCTGCTTCCTCCGACCATAACAAACTGCTGCTGCAGCTTCCTCGCTCATTAAAACACTTCCCTCCTTGTGAGGATGTTGTTTATCCTGCGCCAGGTGTTTGGAAAAACGAATGCAGCAGCAGAGAGCTTGTAATGCGCTCAGTGAAACATCCCAGAGTGAAAACAAACAGACTTCCCTTCTTCCCCTTTTTTAATTATGATTATTCAGCACCTAATTCTGTCAACTCACCAGAGACGGAGGCGGCGCCGCTCTGCAGGCAGCAAAGCAGTACTGCACCCAGAGCGCACAACACTGGAGCCCTTCTCTTTTTCATCCACGGAGTCCAGTCTCGCTTTCCAGACATCTTCCATGCACTACCCCCTGAAACACACACACAAATACACACACACAGACACACACAGAGGAGAAGGTTAGAGATTCATTTACAGACCTGCTTCACTTCAAACAAACAGCATCGGCCCGAAACAAACACTCACACACACAAAACAAAGTCGCCACAATTCAATTGGGAAACTTGCATCATCCTTGTAAACATTCAATAACCCGCTGCACACACACACACACACACACACACACACACACACACAGACACACAACCCCAGGTGAGGCGGGCGCTGCACCCTCAGCAGCCAAACTCCAGACACAAATAAAGCTTTTCTTTTCTGTCAGCCCCCATCTCGCTGCTGCTGCTGCTGCTGCTGCTGCTGCTGCTGCTGACCCCCCCCCCCCATCTCCTCCTCCTCCTGCACCCGCACCCATCCATCCATCCAGCCTCCATTCATCAAAGGGGCGCCCTCATTCTGCGGGCCGTAACCCGACCCCCTCCACCTTCCCGCTCAGGTGTAACCGATACAGGTAGATGGTCCAGGAGGAGGGGGAGGAGGAGGGGGGGAAACACACACAGGCTGCATTCAAGAGCCCGGACAAAGAACAACTAATGAGAGGCAGGATGGAGAGGAGGGGCAGGGAGAGGAGGGGCATATATATATATATATATCACAGCAGCGTGTATGTGATGGAGGAGGTGGGGGTGGGGGGGGGGTATTTGCATCAGGAGGAAAACGGAGAAGCCCTGGGTTCTGGTCAGTCTATTAACAGTTAATGCAGAGAGGGGGCGGGGGGGGAGGGGGGAGCTTTCCTCTCTCCCTTGTCGCTGGCTGCCAAGTTTCCCGAATTCTTTCCTGTCAGGTTAAACTAACAACTTCCCGTCAGAATGAGGAGGGTGGTCCTGCAGGACGGGATCTCTCCTCCGTCTCCTCCTCCTCGTCGTCTCCTGCAGCTTCATACATGTCGCTGAACATGCACACGCTCACACTGCAGCAGCTTCTCAGACATATTTGTCCTGATCTTATTATGGCAAGGCAGTGATTAATGAGCGCCGGGGACTGGGGGGGGGGGGGGGGGCTAACACTACACGCACTCAGCTCGGGGCCAAAGCAGGACAGTAAGTAAGAGAATGGAAACTCTTACGGCGCACCTTCATCATCTAATGGCAGCCGTTGAGCTGCTGCCTGGCACGTCCTCTGAAAATGAGCAAAGCAGCGAGTTGCATGATGGAAAAGAAGCCGTTGACTTTGCCCACGGACACAACGGGCCACGCATTTACTAGACTTTAATTTCATACTTTTGAATGCATTCAGGGGCAGAAGACACTGTACATCATGGCACAATGTAATAACTCATTTGGAGCCTTGTGTCTGGTCACCTGGTAAACACAAGTCCAATATTTATTCTTCTTTTAGCTCTGATTTGTTCTCCACCAGCTCCTCCTCCAGTGTTTACAATCTAGTCATTAAGAACTGGGCAGACAGTGTAGAGAACAGTGTACTGTGACTTTAAAGATGGATTAAATGCTGAGAAACATACAAGCAGACATATTGATTTTACTGTTATTTTACATTAAAGCAGAAGTAAGTGATATATTTGTGTTAATATAAGTCTTAAATAGTTATATCTTCCGACAGCAATCACTTACATAGAGTGTTTGGACCAAAACACGGGTCTGTCAGTCACTCTGCTCTGCTCTGAGCCGAGGAGAAAACATTTATTAACAGTTTTTATCCAATGGATTAGAACGGCATGCAGGGCTGTGTGTGCAGCCAAGGAACGCCGTGAATGTGGCGACGTAGGGACGAGGACTGTTATGGTGCGTTCAAGGAAACTCGTATTTTTCCGACCGTGAAGTGGTACCAGTTCGATCTGGTACGAGTTCACCGGTCGGAAGTTACGAGTGGCTGTTATAGTGACTTTCACCGGTAAAACAGGTCGGAAAAACACGAGTGGGTTGCCTGGAACGCTACAAAGTCGTAAGTTGTGACTTGAAGCTGTAATTTACGATTTCAAAAGCCTGCCTGGAACGCAGCATTAGCGAAAACGACCGGACCACTTACTTCTTCTTTAAGTATGTTTCTTTTGAGCCTTTAATCAGCCAAGATGTGACTGAACTGAAAGCTGTGTCCTAGAATACAGTGTCCGGCATGTTCAGTATTTCCTGTAATGTAAATAACCCTCAGCTGCAGCGCGACATACATGTACGGCTTCATTTACACACTGCTGCAGTCAGCAGCGAGGAGCTGACTTGGTAAACAAACAGCAAGCAGAGCTGCAGAGCTGTGGCTTCTGTGGCTCCTGTGGCCGTATGGACACGACCTGGGACAGACTCATGCATCTGCACGGAGCACCTGTCCCCACGGTGAGAGTCACTAACCATAAACCACCGCGCACAGTGGGACACGCCGCCGCAGCCTGCAGGCCGGCTACCTGTCCCATTACCGCCTCTTACTCTGCAGAGAGCGAGAGAGAGAGAGAGGCAGAGACAAAGCTCTGTGGCGAGAGCGGCCTGAGAAAGTCGGACATCATCAGTTCCCAAAAAGCTGCAGAAATAGACACAAAAGAGCAGTTGATGTCATGTTCACATGGTACGAGCAGCATTTCAGAAAGACTGCCTGCTTCCACTGTAATTGTCCACGTCCAGGCTGAATCTGAAGACGACACAAAGCTATTTATTTAACCGTTGCAGCAGCAGCGTGGGGTATTTTAGTAACGTCTTCTGTGAAAAATACACCAGAAATGCAACCAACGCTCTTGGTCTCTGCTCCCCTGAGCCCGTCTCTCTGTCTGTCTGTCTGATTCATTAGTCAGCTGGCTCCTGTGTTTGCTTTGCAGATACCCTGCAACAAGATGAAAAGCCGGCCTGACATCTACGTCCAACTTTTTCCATCAGTCCTTCCCAGAGAGAGGGAGCCTCCTACGCACCAGCGAGGCTGATAAAAACCAGAGCGCACACACAGACAGCTCCACTAAATTAAGAACCAGGAGAATGTGTGTGTGTGCGTGTTGTTCTTTACCAGGCGATGTGTGGCAATCACTCAGCTCTGTGGTATTAAAACATACTTCAGTGACATTCAGTGCATTGAGGAAAACTGTGTGAACTTAAAGTCTTCCTGCAGACGGTCACGCTGAGGAACTGAGACTCAGCTCACAGCTAGAAAGTGGGTGAGGAAGATGATGAATAAGTGGGAACCCCGACTACAGGTGGGGCCGTGCGTTGAAATCTATCATTCTGATGTCGATTGGAAACTAAGTGCGATGGCGTTTCCCCCCCAACGAGACGTTCAGCACCGACTGGGGTGACATTCATCATCATCCCAGAGCTTTTGGCCTCTCATTTGAAAAACCACTGTTTCCACTATAAGTTATATTTCTTCGCTAACTGCAGGTTGTTAAGTTAAGTTATTGTGCCACTGCAATGGCCGCCCGTCTGCAGGGAGAAGAACAGGATGGAGGGAAGGAAGATGGATGTGAGGTGTTGTGCAGCCTGCAGAGACCTGACAGCATCCTGACTTTGTGTTACTGTTGTGAAGCCTTGACTTCACCTCCCCCTGAAGGAGACTTGACTTGACTCGGACTTGTTTTGAATGACCTGCGACTTGACTCGGACCCGGCTCTGACTGCAGGTGCCTGTCGGTGCATTGATGTGCGGCGCGGCCTGCAGAGGAGGAGGGTGGCGGTGGCGGTGTGCAGGCAGGCATGCAGGGCATCCTGAGAGTGTATAAGTATGCGAGTGCCTTATATGTCGTTGTGGTAGAAGAGTCACTTGACAGAAGTCCATTGTGAGCGTGCTAAGTAAAGACACCGGGGCCCCCGTCCCGCGGGGGCCGCGGCCGGGCCCATTGTCCCGCCGCCTCCGTGGATAAATTCATTTTGACAACCCTGCTAATTGGATAAAACCCGACTGGAGCCTCCTCCCCGAGCGCTCACATTCCATCTGCTTTCTGGCACGGAGAGGACACACTGGAGGAGGAGGGGGGGGGGGAGGAGGGGGGGGGGCAGGGTAGTAACTCCTTCTGAGGAGCTGAGCTGTTGAATATTTATCACCTCCCCAACCAAACTCCCCTCTTGCCCTCCTCTTCCCCCAGTTTTACGTCTTTTTACACCCTCCCTCCCTCCATCTAGGTTCTCCAAACACCACAAACCCCCCCCCCCCCCCCCCCTCCCCTTTAGATAAACACATGCGGTGTCAAGTGTGAGGAGTGCCGGGGGTTCAACTGCCCCGCTCGAGGCTCCGCGGCCCACAATGCCACGCTGCATAGCTGCCATGCGGGAGGCTGGTTGCCCCTGGCGACGTTAACAGGCAGAACGCACCTTAATAGAGTGGAGAGTCATTGTAAAGCAGTGAGCCGGCGCACGGACAAAGACCCCGCGGACCCCGGGAGAAAGGGGAGACGCTGCTCTGAAGGGCCCGGGGAAGAGCTGATGGGCCCTGCTCAATGACCACAGAAGAAGAAGAGGGAGGAGGAGAGGGGGGGGTGAGGGGGGGGGCTCAATGACCAAGAGGTTTGGGAGTAGAGTGTGGAGAGTTTAGGGAGGAGGAGGAGGTGATGGGGGGTTCGTTGCCTTTATGGATTGATGTGAGATGGGTGAAGGGGGTTTATGGAGGCAGTTGAAGAGGAGGGGGGGGGTTGGAGGGGGGGGTTTGACTGAGAAAGCAGAACGGCGACTCAAATTAATAGAGAGGATGTCAACTGGCAGGCGAGCAGGAGGAGAGAGCAGGGCCTCGTCAATGAGAGGGTGTGTGTGTGTGTGTGTGTGTGTGTGTGAATGTCCCAACATATTTTCACCGCACTCTGTCAATGTGTTCGCCGGCCGCCGGCCTCTCGGTCTGTGTGTGAGGACGAGGAGGGTCCAGACTGGAGACCACCAGACCATCACCTAACACAACAACAGCAGCTAAATGACTGTTTGTTTTATTGATTAACAACTTGGTTCATATATTTAGAAGGAAAAAACCTTGTTCCTCACAGTTTCCACATCTAAAGGAGACACGTTGGAATATTGATGTATTTATTGTTGTTTTTAGCCCCGACTGCACTTTATATTTTATATTCTCTTATACCTCTCTGTGTCTTTTTAATGGTGCTGTGCTGCTCTATCTATCTATCTATCTATCTATCTATCTATCTATCTATCTATCTATCTATCTATCTATCTATCTGGGATGCCCGATACCGATACTGGTATCAGGCATCGGTCCGATACTGTACTATATACTTGTACTCGGTATCGGTGAACTTTAGCGAGTACAAGAACCGATACCAGTGCATGCAATTGCTCTGCATGAAGACCACGATCAGAGGGCGCCTTTGCATCTTTGTTGTATTTTTTTCTTTTAGATCAGAGGCTTGTTACAACAAAATTTGTTGAAAATAAAATAAAACTTGTCTTCCAATTCATTGCATTTTGCCTAATCGTTTGTTTTTTTTGTTGTGGTAGAAGGATCGGCATCGGTACTCGGTATCGACAAGTACTCAGATCCAAGTATCGGTATCGTATCGGTGCATCCCTACTATCTATCTATCTATCTATCTATCTATCTATCTATCTATCTATCTATCTATCTATCTATCTATCTATCTATCTATCTATCTATCTATCTATCTATCTATCTATCTATCTATCTATCTATCTATCTATCTATCTATCTGCTTTGATTATCCAACTACCCATGCATTAAAAAAATGCATACAATTCAAAGTCAATAATATATCAAAATAGTGTTTTCATCTTTTTAACTGTTTAATGAAGACATTCTTCCAGTCACATTAGTCCTATTCTGTTGTGACTGAGCCTTGTAGTTGGTGCAGTTATTAGTTGATTATTAGTTATCAGTGAGCGGCTGCTTGTGAACAGAGGACGCCGTTGTCCGGAGCTGATGATGCAAAAGATTCTCATAGAAACTTAACAAGCAAAAACTTGGCAGAGAACGAATCCCAGATCTATTCCCATCCATGTGTCCGCTGCTTTCTGCAGAACCTTCTGAATCTTATCTTGGCATGAGGAGTCTGTCCAACAGGTGGAGAGAAGAGGGGGGGGCAGGGGGGGGCAGGGGGAGGGGGGGGGGGTCCAAATCTCCCACTTGAGACATCACGCGTTCTCATGCCATAAAACTGCACATCAAAAGCATCTCAGCATCTCTAACGAGGTTGAGAATTCACCCCCCCCCCCTCCTTCATAATACTCTCCCTCTCACACACACACACACACACACATATGCGCACGCTTCACAAAGTATTAACGAGCTATATGCCCGTCCAACCCCCCCCTCCTCCTCCTCCCCCCGAACCGACACTAACGAGCTACAGAGCGTCTCGGGGATTAACGAGAGGGTTCTGGACAGGCCTGCCATGGACAAGGAGGGGGGCGTTCTAATCAATTAGGCACCGCCGCATTTGCATAATTTAGATAACGAAGCTGAATTAACCACGGAGAGCTAATTACGGTGCCACAGCGCACACACACACACACACACATATACACACACACCCACATTCCTGGGCCTGGTGTGGGATGCCAGCACGCCCACCAGGGCCATGGGAACGGGACGGGATCATCACGGGGAGTTTGGGCCAGAGATGACGTCACATCAGAGGATGATGATGAAAGGTGAAGAAGAAGAATGTAGATAGAGAAGGAAAGAATGGATGGGATGCACCGATACCGATACTGTAGTAATATACTTGTACTCGTACTCGCTAAAGTTCACCAATACCAGTGCATGCAGTTGCTCTGCATGAAGACCATGATCAGACGGCGGCTTGGCATCTTTGTTGCATTTTCTTTTTAGATCAGAGGAGCAGAGAAGAAAATAAAACTTGTCTTCCAATTAGGAATGCACGATATATCGGCATTAATATCGGTATCGGTTCGATGTTTAAAATTGGGCCGATATATATCTACATCTATATCCATATATATTCGTATGCAAAACCTGCAAAGTTGAGGGAATGCGAGGAGGATGGTAGCCTGTAACCTTACAACACATTCTGAAAATAAAGGAAGACATCCAAAAATTCAGTTTGCATGATTTTCAGTCTGTACAAAAATTTATCATCTCAAAAACTTTTTAAAAAACCAACACATATCGATAAAATAAATATCGATTATCGGCCATAACAGAAAAATTCATATTGGATATTATTGGTATCGGCCAACATTTTCATATCGGTGCATCCCTACTTCCAATTCATTGCATTTTGCCTCATCGTTTGTTTTTTTGTTGTGGTAGAAGGATCGGCATCGGCAGGTACTCAGATCCAAGTATCGGTATCGTATCGTTGCATCCCTGGTGGCAATAATGAAGGAAGGAAGGAATGTAAAAAAAATAAAGAAAGACGGATGGTAAGAAGGAATGAGAGTTAAGGAGGTGAAGATCAGTCATCATCAAGGTAACAGCTACTAACTGGGCTGGTTTTCAAATAGATAAACTATAATATAATAAACTAATTCTAACTATATGCTCAACGTCTGACCTATATTTATGAGTTTTTTACGATATTTAATCAGACAAACAAGCAAATTATTATCCGTTTCTTGCACCGGCGAGTAGTTTTGAACTCCATACACACACAAACAGACACACACACACATGCGTAGCTACATACATGTGGTTGTTGCCGTCGGAGGCTGAATCTCACACACTCTGTAATCGTTGCCATCCTCGACTGGGAAAACTAACTAATACCCAGGATTTCACAGTGCTCATCACACAAACACACACATACACACACACACACATGCAGTTACATATTTCATTTTAGCCACAGCCATTCTTTCCCTGCACACACACACAGACACACACACACACACACACACACACACTTGATGACACATAAGCAAGCAATCACACAAACTCCGATTACATGGTAAAAGTATACTCACAGAGGCACAGAAATATGCAGACCTCAGGAAGTTTTTCCAACACCAAATGTCAACATGCAAAAAAACAGGCTACCACTTATCCCCCCCCCCCCCCTCGCCTCGCCCCCCCCTCCCTGAAAAAAACAGATACATGCATGCTAATACAGACTTTCATAGCTTTACATATCTGCAGCCTGTTGCTCCCTGTGTGTTCCTGCATCGTAGGGAGGGGAGGGAGGGGTGAGGTGGGGGGGGGGGGGCGGAGGGGAGGAGGGATGTGAGTGGGTGAAAGGGGCCCCCCGACTCCTTTGGCAGCTCATGCATCAGAGTGAATGGAACCAATTATAAATCAAGAGCAATTTCTCCCCATTATTCAGCAGGAACCAGGAGGGAGGGGGGGCGGAGGGGGGTGGGGAGGGGGGGGTGGGGGGGCTGCCTGGCCCTGCAACCCTCAGTGGGAGACGAAGGAAGAAAGAGAGGAAAAGCAGAGCGAGTGAAATATTATATGAAAAACAGATATGAGGAGGCATTAGGAAACTGAGATAAGGCAGAGAGGGGAGGAGGGGGGGGGCAGGGGGGGGAGGGGGAGGAAAGAGGAATGAGGGAATGGAGAAAGGCTGTAAAAGTTATATGAAACGACCGGAGGAGGAAGAAAAAAGTTATAGGAAAAACAGATATGAGGAGGAATTAGAAAACGGAGAAGAGGCAGGAAATTGAGCAGCGAGGGCGTCGGCGACCGCGTTGGAGACGGAGCCGCGACTTCTGACTTCTCGCTCGCTCGCTGCACGGCTGTAAAGCGAAAGCGGCTGCGTCTGTAAGAGGAGAAACAGCTGGAGGAGGAGGCTGGTTTCAAAGAGAGAGACGCAGGATGTGTGTGTGTGTGTGTGTGTGTGTGAGCTGCCATTTGTCCCGTCACTCACAGCCACGGATGTTCGTCCTCCATCGGGACAGAGACACAGAAACACAGAGAGACAGATCTCTGAAATGTCATGAAATAAAACCTTCTCACATGCAGACAGAGCAGCTCCGTCAGTGGAAAATTCCATGTGCGATGAATGATAACCTTCGGGGGCCGAGAACCAACTAATGTGGTGCCCGGTGATTTATTCTGTCGGATCATGTCTTCTTCTCCTGCCAGGTCCACATTCTTCAATGATGACTTTTTTCTCTCTGGGGCAACACTTTTAAATCTGATTATTGGTTAAAGCTCTGGAACACGACCCAGATTCCTTCTTTTTTTTTTTTTTTTTTGTCTTTGTGGTGCTTTTATTGTTCTGTTCACACATGCTCTGAGACGGGAAGACGACGCACAACGTTGTTGAAGAGGATGGAGATGTAGGAGGTGTTGTTGGTCTGTGCACGACGAGCGGCGTGTGACGGAGAAACAGGAGGAGAAAGTGACGGATGGAGCAGCCGCCGTCTGGGTGCACCTCAGTGTGTGTGTGAATGATCTAGTGAGTGTCTGGGTTTCTTTTGGCTCGTAATAACACCCTCTAATCTTTGTCCAAATATCTGCTTTGCACACACAGGGCTATTTGTCTACACACACACACACACACACACACACTAGGCTTTCTTAGCAGAGTCTGGAGTTGATCAATGATCTAACAGCACTCACACCACACTCACAATGCGTCTGTGTGTGTTTGTGTTTGTGTGAGAGGGAGAGAGAGAGAGTAACTTCATTATCCAATCAAGAGCCTCTTAACTCTGACTTTAAGTCGTCGAGCAAATCAAATCACCGTGGATTATCAGCATCAGGCCGTAGAGACGACGCCATAGAAGCTCAGGAACGGGTGTTTTAAAAAATAATTATCCTCTCCAACTCTGTCAGAACTTTCTCCTTCACTATTCCCTCTTTTTTTTGTTTTTTATAACCTCACATTCCTCCGGCTCTGTGGTCCTGGCTGACAGGGAGGATCAGGAGGGGAGAGGTATGCAGCCCCCGGGGAGGGGCCTGGACCCCGGCCACCTGCCGGCCCAGGTGTCCCTCTCTGGTGATCCCATGTCTGACTGGACACAGACCCCCCCACCCCCTTCTCCCCCGGGGGGGCGAAGAGGACCGGCCGATCCGTCAGCGCCCGACGACTAATGCACTGGAGTCAACAGGCTCCGGGAGACGACACGGCCTTATTTGGTGATGAGTGCGTCTTTTGCAAAGTTTATAAAAAGTACAATAATCTAGAAAACTTCTGCAGAAATTAGTTTGAAGTGTAAACTACCCCCTCACCCCCCCCCCTCCCCTCCCCTCCTCCACTCACACACTCTTTTCCTCTTCCTAATCTCATAAGGACCGTGCTGCAGGTGAGGCCGACTGAGGACCAGGATGACGAGCGATGCATTCCAGTGCAAAGAGATAATCCTGATTGGACAGGAACTGTCACTCACACGCACAAAAACCTGCCTACGCACACACAGACACACACACACACACACACAGAGGCAGTAAAGGCCCACAGATTGCGCCTGCAGGCTGTTATGGCTGCATGAGTGTACCCGCTGTCATAGAGATGAAAGCGTGCCCTCAGGAAGGAGGTTTTTCTCCCTCCTTTGTCAATTTACACCGATGCTACACCCTCTACAATAACAATGCTGCTTCCAGCTCCACATGCAAAACTCTGGGAGTTTCTGGCCGACCAACCCGAGCCTGAAGCAGCAGCAGCGTTAGCATTAGCTCTCTGGTTGTTTTTAATCCATCTTCATCTCAAGACTCTGATTTACTGAGCAAGGAAAGAGTCAAATAAGTTAAAACAGTTCAGTCCAGTCTTTCCACTTGTATCTTACATCATAGTGAAATGTGGCAGAGTTACATCTGAGATCTGAAGCTCTATTGCCGTTGGCCGCGTCCCTAAATCCACACAGTAACTTTTCTTTACAAGGCAGAACACACATGAAACCCGGGCTCCTATAGGACGGACGAGAAGGTGGGAAACTATCAGCGTTTTGTCTCCACGCGGGCAGGAAACCAAGATCAATCACGTGTCGTATCAAGTTCAGACTTCGCTGAAGACTCTACAATCACATCAGACACTGGGACCAGGTTCGTTTTCTCGTCTGCCTTTAGGTCACAGACACATCGGTCTGAGCATGTTTCATTCAGCCTGTAGAGAAATAATCATATTATTAACCTGCCATAGGGTCCTGACGCGTCTCTGGTCATGTGTTCGTTCTGCTTCACTGTCTCTAAGTCAGATGATCAGAAGAAACGTCCAAACAGGGTGAAAAAGAGTGATTGTTTGGTCCAAAACAAATGTGTCTGTGAGGCTACGAGGAACTGGAGAAGAGGAAAATCACTTCTAAAGAAATAAAAAAAAGCATAGATTAAATTTCTGCTGATTCAACAACATGTCTGATGTTTCAGTTTTGGGTTAACAGCCTATAAACAGTTCCACCTCTGGACTTCCAGGCAATAACGTCATGTCTTGGCATTTCCATACGCCACATTAATAATAAAGCTGTGGTGTTATAATGATTATAAATGGACATGAAGTGTGTGTGACTGTAGGATTTAAGAAGAGACATCATAGCGGCTGCTCCGCTGCCTATAGGCTGGTGATCTGAATGGAAGCTCTCTGTGTTGGAGGCCACTGTATACGTTTCTGTCAAGTACAGTTTTCTGTAAAAACCGATGATGATCTCCCACAATTGTGCTTCTGCTCTGAGCGCACGAGGCCTCAAAAGGCCAGAAGCAGTGTGAGAAACAGGCAGATAATCAGACTGGAATCAATTAGTTCAACTTTGATCCACCCGACTGCCAGAGATGATCAACAACAACAACAAACCCCGACAAGAGGCTCCTTTGACTGAGACCAATTAATTCCCTTATTAGCCCTGCGCCTAATTGGAGGAGGCTCGGCCGTTCCTTTCGACTTTTAATCCAAGTGACATTGATTCAGAGGGAACAATCGGCCCCTCTTGTCTGATTCCATGTCTGTCACTGCATCGCCGCGGCTCCTCCATGCGAGGCAGCGCAGGCTAAATGTAATCCAAACAACAAAACGACACCTGGGGTTGGAAACTTGAGCCCCCGCGGCTGTTCCTCCTGCAGCAGCCCTCCTTAGAGTTCTCCTTCTCCTTCTCCATGTCCATGTACTGCAACCCCCCCCCCCTCCTCCTCCCCGTATACTTTCCTCCAGTCTCTTCCAACCGGGCCCCTACGGTGAGTGACACCCTGGCCAACACTCATTAGCAGCCCCGCGGATTAAGACAAACATTTTCTCATTAAATCAGAACCTGAATGAGAGAGGGATGATATGAGAGAGTGTCTCCTGTCAGGGAGGCAGCAGCAGGATGCAGCAGCAGCAGCAGCAGCATTCCTGCACGGCTGCACAGAGCAGCTGTCACTTTATTGGAGGCTTTAATTGGGTTATTCTAACAGGACTTTAGTTTTGAAAGGGTGAGGAAGAGGAGGAGGAGGGGGGGCGGTGGTGGTCTGTAGAAATGCACTCAGGTAGCATTGTTGTGGTTTGCTCCATGTCATCAGTAAACCATGCACAGGATGTGACATGGATCCTAAACAGCTGACATGTAAAAATTAACAGTGATCATCAAAAAAAATTAAGTTTTCCTTCTTCTATATAACATCACTGCCTGTGGGACACCTTTACATCTGCTGCAGGAGCCCACACGGTGATAAGAGCCTATATGGGGGTAAACCTGGCTCAGCTCTCCATGTCTGCTCTCTGTTCCCCTATGGGAGCCGCTCGGCTCTATAGGCTGCGGCCTGCAAAACGCAAACACATTTTCTAACCCAAATAACGCAGCCGTGTGTGCAGAAACACAACCGGGACTGTGTGTGCTGCGCGAGGCTCCTTCTCAAAACCACATACGTGTATCATAGACGTCAGATTAACAAAAAAAAAAAAAAGAAGAAGAAGCAGAAAAGTCAGGAGAGAGTTTGGGGGAAAACTCCGGGACGCGGAGCTCCGTCCAATCAACAACAGGCTAAGTCCGAGAGGAGAAGTTGGGACTTTTTTCACTAAAAGTAACAATAAAACCGACCATTAAAACGCGCCTTTTTGTCCGATTAAAGCTGCCGTGTGGTGCAAAATACTTTGTAGCAAAGTTTGTGCGCGATAATGAGGTGAAAAAACAAAAACAAAAACAAAAGTAGCTTCTCGAGCTGCGCCAGCGTGTAGTGAGTAGTAGTGAGTCAAACAGCCGAGAAAATCACTGCTTTCTCAGGCATAAAGTTACACAAAGCGTCGGTGGAGACTCGTGTCAACCTGCAAATAGACACACAAACTAATAGGCGTGTGTACTTTTTTACAAAACACATGCTGCTAGTGAAGGTAACACGGCAACAACACAACACGGACCGCATGAAGGAGGAGAAAAAACTTACCAAATCTGCTGTGTTTGGTGCTCACACCTCGCTTCAACCCACCGAGCTCCTCCGCGGTCAGTGTTTAGTCCCCCAAAGCAAAAAATACTAAATAAAAAACAACTTCTCAGCTTCTCTTTCCCTCTAAAAAAAAAAAAGTCTCGCTGCTTTTCTAATTTACTGCGATGCCACCGACATTTTCTTCTTCGGCTCCCCAAGTTCTCACATTGAAAGGCCGTTTTTGGATGACTGAGCTCTCAAACAATTCTCCCTTTTGCGACGCCTTTTCGGGTCCTCCCACTTCCCAAGCAGGAGGAGGGATCTGAACAATAGGGACTGGCTCCCAAAACCCTCAGCGCTGGGTCTTGCACCGCGGTTTCTCCAGACCAACAGATCCCTGCACACAAACCTGCAGAGCACATCCCACAGGTTGGGAGTCAAACTAGAGCCCGGATTGACACTTAATAAGCCACATAAAGGTGTTTGTAATAAGTAAAAACTCGTAAAAACTCAATTTCCTCCAAACTACGGTGTCCCGGAGGAGGAAAGTGCGCCCCCTCCCCCTCCTCCTGCTCTGTTCCCCCTGATTTGGTATGCTTTGGTCCCCACAGAGTTTGTATTGACCCCCATCCATTGAGGCCTGCAGGCTCTCCAGTGCAGCTGTGCAGTGTTGTGTTGTTGTGGACGGACTGGACCCAGTTGCACACACACACACACTTGCACATGCACACACACAGGGTCTCACACACTCATAGCAGAGTGATCACAGCTCGAACCCCCCTGGTGCTCGGCTCAGGAATTCTCTTCTCCACTTCAATCAGCACACGTTGAAAGGAGGGGAGCCGCTCCTGTGCAGTTCATTAATATCTGACTATTCCCAGATCACAGGGTTTGATAGAGGGGGGGGGGGTGGTTTGTTGGTGGGAAGCCGGCCGCATCTCGCCTCTGTGAATGCAGGAACTCCCACCATGATGTACCTGAGGCGTTATTGCAACCCAGCAGGGGGGGCGTCATTCACTCCACAAGCTGTGGCATTTCACGACACCTGTACCTCTTTGTGCATGTCACATATTGTCTTTTATACTTGATGCATTTCCCTCTGTGCATCAGAACATCCTATCCACGTCGTCCCTGCCTCTGGACGTCACGCCCAGCGGGAGACGTTCCTGCTTCAAGATGTTTTCTAGGAGTCGTTAACGGGGGGTGTTTTCCAGTGTTGTGCAGCTCTTTGCCAGCAGCGACTCTGCCAATGTTTTGGTGTTGTTGCTACCAAGCGGCGGCTGCTCTGCTGCCTCACACTAGCGCCACCCTGCACTACACTCCACAGGAGAAAGAGGGGAGGAAGAAGAAGAAGAAGAAGAAGGGGGGAGTCCCAACCCCAAAAAACCTTCCATGGTGCCCCTCCCCCCCCTCCTCCTCCTCCTCCTCCTCCTCCTCCTCTCTCCATCTCTCCATGCTGGGCAGGATGAATTAGCCCGGGACAAAAGGCTTTGTTGGCCGACCATGAAAGGCCTATTAACCATACTGCATCCCCCAGAGGCCCTGCCCGCAGGACACCGCCTCCCAGAATGCCACTCTCTCAGCAGGCCGCAATCCCAGCATGCACTGCTTCCCTTCAGCGCTAACCCCTGTCACCCCCCGAGCCTCGCTATAGAGCCCCACACAGATTGTCATGTAGATGATTATAAATGTTGTTATGAAAGTAATGGCGAGCGAGAAGCAGAGAAGAGAAGAGGAAGAAGGGGTGTGTGTGTGTGTGTGTGTGTCTGTGTGCGTCACCGGTGTGTGAGCGTGTGGTGTGATTTGTGCGTTTCTCCAACAAAGACTGTAAGATGGAGCGAGTGAGTTTTAGGCGTCAGGTGTGAATCCATCCAGTGTGTGTGTGTGTGTCTCATTATTGTTCAACAGGTTGTGTGTGTCTGTGTGTGTGTGTGTGTGTGTGTGTGTGTAGAGTATGAGGTGATTTCTCCTCAAGGGTCTAAAAAACTGTGTCTCCTCTCCTCTCCATTGTTTAGCTGGGCGCCATGACAACGACCCGCTCTCTCCCCGTCTCCTGCTGACCTTAACAGCTGTGTCACTTCCTCACGGCGACAAAACCAGAATGAATCGCACACATGCGTCTGTGCTAAACCAGAGACACACAAGACGGCTCCTGCACTCTGTTACTGTTTGATTATTGATTGGTTTTTTTTTTGCATCTGCTGTTAAAGGGATAGTTCACCCAAAATTCAAATTCAAATTTCACTCATTATCTATACTCACCCTCATGTCGACTAATTTTCAGAGTCCTCATGCCTTCTCTGTGAAATTATAACTAAACTAAACTGTGCGATTAAAGGGATAGTTCGCCCAAAAAATACAATGAAATTGCAAAGAGTAGGCTGAGACACTGGGAGCTTCCGCTGCAAACAAGCTTAAAATATAGACTTATTTAATTTTTTTTGGAACAATTTGTCATGTCGGAGCGCAGTATGGAGGTTTTTGGGTGAACTATTCCTTTAAGAAAATCAGACCTTCTCCTTTAAAAGTGACTATTTCTCTCAGTGTAAACGACAACAACCTCAAGCTCTTGAACTATCCCTTTAACTGCACAGTTTAGTTCAGTTTAACTTTATTATCCACCTAAGTGCAAATTTGTCTTTGGCTTCCCTACATAAAGTTACAGTACACACAAATAACTCCTACAAGTGCACAAGATATAACAACAGACCAGGAACGATTGATCCATATGTTGGCTACATTATTAAAGTTAACGGTCACCTCATAAATATGTTGATTTATATCAATGCAGCTGTGGCATTAGCATGTGGAAGCGCTGGTGCAGGTGTTATTCCAGTCAGACCCACTATATGGTTTGAATATGGAGGCTATAAACTTATGGACAATCTTTGATGCAACTGGGTGAAAAATCAAGTTACAGAAAAGAACAGTTGAAGTCTTCTTGGTCTCCATGTCACATCTGTTTACAGCATCTAAAAGGATTATCAAAGTGCTTTACAAAAGATATTAGTGGCAGGTCATTGATAGGTCGTATCTGACACTTCACTAATTTATGTTACACGCTGCTGCTGCTGCTGCTGCTGCTGCTGCTGCTGCTGCTGCTGCTGTTAATGCTGCTGCTGCTGCTGCTGCTGCTGCTGCTACAGCCCACGCCGACAAAACCTAACCAATCAGAACATGAGACGAGATGATGCAGTACGAGTACGGAGGCCGACGACGACGCAGCGCTGCCTGTGTTAACCACACACCACACAAGTTCAAAAACATCACTCCCCAGTGCTGTTATAAGAACGCAGCTCTTATGGTTCTGGCCAAAAACATGTTTTTTCTGTTTAGCTGCATTTTCAAAAACATGACAGCGGTGCAGACAGTCGATGCGGGCCGATGACGTGTCCTTACTTGTAGATTTATGCATCACAGAGCTTTGACTCTCCAGACCTGCTGGATTCTCTAGGCTGAAAAAAACAAAAAAACATACTTGAGCGTTTTGACGCAGGCTAAACCGAGATCGTTAGATTCATCACTGGATGTCGTTAAGTAGTCGAAAAATTGATGAGTGTGACTTATTTTATGTCTTTTATGCTGTATTCACACTATGGGGTCATCAATCTACAGCTGATACAACCAATAACTATTTCTAGGGACATGAGTGATGTTTTAAAATAAGCTTAAAGGAATAGTTCACCCAAAAATGAAATTTCACTCATTAGTTTCAGAGTCGTCCGTGGCGTCTCTGAGTTGCAGGGGGTCTCGGCGTAGCAGTGCATGTCCATGTAACGGTTGCAAATGGACACCGGCGGTCTTCGTCACTAAAAAAGACACCAAAAGTAGTATTTGGTATGTTTTTTGGTGTCTTTTTGCAACCGTTACATGGACATGCACTGCTAAATTTAATTTTTGGGTGAACTATTCCTTTAAGAATCATCACACCCTCTCCTTTAAAGTGACTATTTCTCTCAGCGTAAACAACAACAACAACAACCTGGAGCTCAGTGGGGTTTTCAGGGTTCATCTACACGTCAACAACACCCTCGGTCACGGTTCAGATCACTACAACAACCCAGACGTTTCCATAGCAGCCCGGTGTCGTCCTTTTATACCATCACAGCGTCAGAATAAAGGATCAAATGCAGCGAGATGGGAGGTCGAGTCAACAGTACAGTAGCGGGAGTCCTGCTTTTGTAGCGTATACATCTAAAAATAAAGCGGGCGAGCTGAAGAACTGCAGAGCACATGTCAGAGCAGGAGATTCAAAGCGGGGACGGGAGTCATCTGGTTTTTCCACAGTCTCTTCTTCTTCTTCTTCTTCTTCTTCTTCTTCTTCTTCTTCTAACTTTCTTTCCTCTCTTAAATTACAAAAAAAAAGAAAAGATACAGTAGGCACTCATGGGAAAATGTCTTCATAGAGAGCTGAATGATGGCGTTTCATGACCTCTGACCTGCAACGTCATGCACATAATAATTTACGTAAAATTCAACGGAGGAGAAAGTACACAAAACCCACAACAGCGGCTGTGCAGTTCAAATAGTTATCTGACCGATAAGTGTGCATTTTGTTTGTTTTTTTAAATCTATTGTGCGAATACCTGTCGACTGTTGGAGCGAACGTCTCTACTTTCCTGTTTTTCTTTATTTTCTCGTTTGCTCCGGCTCCACAGACGCAGATGCTGAGATGCTGAACGGTGCCGTGGGCTCGACACGCAGACGCACAATCAAAATTCTTCATACAGTCAAGTCAGCGAGAGGGAGATTTATGGCGTCTTGACATCGCCTTCTTTTCAGATGTCTTGTGTTTGTACTGTGCATTGATGCCTCAGGAGCTTTTCATATCCGGAGATTTTATTGTTCTTTTTCATTCTTACTGATGTAAAGTGTGCATGTGCATGTGTGTGTGTGTGTGTGTGTGTGTGTGTGTGTGTGTGTGCGTGCTGGAGGGATTCGCAGGGTAATAGGCTGTTATTGGTTCTCATTCCAGTGTGATTGTGCTGTTGAGACAGAGATCCGGGCTCAGGTGGGGTCGGACCTCAGGCTGAGTTACTGTGTGTGTCATGATCAGGAATGTGTTGTGCGACTGCTCTGAGGAGATGTTGGTTTTTCTGCTCAGAAGCAACTCATAGATATTTTTTTGTTTCTTTGTTTCTTTGTTTTGCTCACAGGAATCTTACCGAGGGTCGTTATAAATCTATAACCCTGGACTTTGAGCAGTTTTCATTTATCTTCTTTGTGTCCTGATTTCTTTTTGTTGTTGTTGCACATTTTCATAAAAGCTTAGACAAAATCTGACATTCATTTGAACCATTATCATAAAAAGAAACAGATGCCACTGATTTCAACAGGACATGCTTGTGAATTATGCTGTTGCAAAAAGTGAGACTTCTGACTGACATGACCAGTGGTTTTTGGTGGCGTATGCTAATCAACTTAAAGTTTGAATAAGTAATCTTTTAAAACAGTCTTCCTGTGATAATCATGCAAAACCGCTGATGCGCGTTGCGTTCAGGGACAGTTTTTCAGCAAGCAGTCTCCGCATTTGCCCTGTATTTACCTCGAAAACGGCTCCGTTTCGTATCGTTCCGTTATTATCTCATAGCGTGGTGAATGTGCAGGTCACAACTTGTCCACAAAAGCGTTTTGGAGTTTTGGGATTTTGTATTTGATGAGTTTGATGAGGGAAACCAAGAAATCCCATGAGCCTCCATAGCGTAGCTCTGAGCAGCTCACGGCTCTGCTCCGCCGTTCTAAAAATAGCTTGCACCGACAATTAAAGGTAACGAACCTACTGCTATGACTATAGGGATTATGGTGATGGGCCAATTTGCCAAAATGTTGAACTATCCCTTTAATGCTGCTCCTTTATTTCCTGTCTTACATATTGCACAACCTGATTAATCCAGGTGTGTCTGACCATTGTGACGACTCAGACACACCTGGATTAATCAGATGGTCCAATAATGTTAGATAGGAAACAAAGAAGAAGCAGCTTTAAGTTCAGGAAGTAGTGGAGCTGTGCAAAAAGCCCAATGGCTAATTTGAGCAAATAGTAGCTAACTTTCTATCAACTCTCTTCTTTTACTCTAATTTAGTGCATAATATTATCCAATAGTTGCCAAACATGTCACAAGTTTGCTTCGCCTACTTCTTTGCTATGTTTTAGCATTCAGCAATTAGCATTTAGCATTAGCATTTAGCATTAGCGTTTGAGCTGTGGCCTCAGTGGGAAATGTTCTTCAACACGTACGATAGCGTTATAGGAGCGTGGTCATGCTATTTGTAATCTGAGCTTTAATTCTCTGCCTGAGAAGCAAAGAGTTGCTTTTTTATTTTTTTTCCTTTGTCCTCCTCACTCACATTTACACATGCAAACCTTTGCATGAACAACATGTACGTTTGTGCTCTGTGGGTTATAAAGAACGTATCTGTGTTTCTTGGCCTGGAGTCTGTGCACTTTAATATACACTTGATGGCCAAGCGCAGAGCGTTGTTAGTGTAGCGATCTTGATCTTGCAATTTTTCCAGTAATTGTTTGCCCTCAGCGAAACCCTCAAACATAACTCGTGTGTTGCAACATGGAAAAAATCCTCTTATTGACACAATCTGACAGCGGCAGTCCAGCCAGCCTCACTCCGTCTCACTCGGCCTGCTGCTCCTCGTGCAGGTTTTTATCAGTGCAGCCGTGTTATGACGGGTCCAGAGCAGTAAATATTCTTCTGCTCTTTGTGGTATTAAAGCCTAGTGTGTGAGTTTTGACTCTAAAAGCTAACTGTGTCCAGATGCGGCAGACAGTCCTAATTGGACCTGGAGCCTGTTAAATCCCAGACCCGCTCTGCTCAGCTCAGCTCAGCTCTGCTCACGTAGCTGCTTGGCCTCGGCTTGGCCTCGACTGTCTTCAGCGCTCTGCATTTTACACAACAAACATTAATATCTGCTGCGTTGCTGCAGCACATCACGGGGGAGTCGGATGAAGAAAGGCCCATCAGAGGAGTTGGATACTAGTAAAAAAAAAAAAAGGTTGCATTGTAAATTTAAGTTATAGACACGACGAGTCTGTTTTGCTGCTGGAGGGGTCAGAAGGTTGGACGACGGCCGAGGTCGGGGAGTGTGAGTTATATATCAGAAGACAGGGAGTGAATACCAGAAGACAACGTGACAGAGGGAGGAGAGAACAGTCAGAAACCTGACGTGGCTGAAAGTTTGACATTCCACCTTTTATCAAGCACCTGGTTTTATCATCCACTCCCTCCCCCTCCCTCCCTCACTCCCTCCCTGCGTATGGTTTTATTTGGATCTGTCTCTCTATTCCCGGACTCCCCCTTTCATACTTTTCCCTCTTTCCTCCCATCATCCATCTTGGTTTTCACTTCTCCTCCCTTATTTTGAACCCCCCTCCTCCTCCTCCCCCCTCCTCCTCCTATCATCTATCTACCATCCCTCCCTCTTTCCATCTATCCCTCTCTGACTTCCTGCTTTCCAGCCTGCCAGACGGTCATAATTAACGGGGGAACACGATAGTCCCCTTGGCCCTTGGGAGCCCTCTACACTCACTGCCCTAAGAGAAAGAGCGAGTATGTGTGTGTCTGTGTGTGTGTGTGCATACATAGATCCCTGTTCCCCCCGTACCTCCAGACTTGGCCTATGGGTCCGTGTGCTCCACTCAATGAGTCTTTATATTCAGTGTCAGCGGCGAAGCATGATCTCACCCCCTCCAAAAAACACACCAAATGACTTACAGAGGCTCCCAAACACAGGCCACAAACACAGACCGGCCTGCGATCCAAAAGCAACAACACACACCCACATACACACACAGACACACACACACACAAGTTGTCCACTGGCAGTAACTTTCATTATGACTAATTCGCACGAGAAAGCAGGAGAAAGTACAGAAAGTGAAGGAGCCGCCGCGTCCGTCGGTTCAACACGGATCCAAGTGTTTTCTTTCCTTTGTCTCTGGATTTATTAATTTATTGTTCTGTTGTGTCTCACTCACACATGCGGAGCAAAAACAGCCAAATAAATCACACGCTCGGCAAAACACGAGGATACCTGAACACATGTGTTTGTATCAGTGTGTTTTCCGTGCCCCCCCATCCTCCCCTTTTGCCCTGGCATGCACGACTCACCCCTCCTCCTCCTCCTCCTCCTCCTCGTTGCAGGGCTGGGAGGCAGATCCCAGATCAGAGGGCAGGGGAGCTGATAAGGCGCTGCACTGATGCTATCTGTCAGTCACAGCCGGAGGGCGGGGCTCAGAGCCAGGAGGTCAGGACTCTCACGGTCCCTCGGCTCTCCCCTCCTTCCTTATCTAAACACACAAATGGTGCTCCTCAAGAAAAACAAGCTCCATCACAAAGCGACAAAACACAGCACAACAATACTTAAAAATATCCTTATGATCGGGCTGCCCGGTCACATCTGTGTCGACAGCGAATCGTTCCTATTTTAGATTTGATTCTGTTCGACGCTGCAAATCTGCAACATTTGATGGTTTGAGGACGACAACAGTGCGGAAAGTTAATTGATTTCAGCTTTTGATCGTATTACAGAGCAATTTGTCAGCTGTCTACGGACCACATGACGGTTTTAGTGCTATACGAAACATGTGCACTTTGCAGTTTCATTGACAATTATCAAGTGCAAGCACACATTTGTAGATTTTTTTGGATCAGATTTTCCTGTTGCACCATTTCTCCCTCTTTTCATGTGCGGTATGAAAATATTCAGCAGAACCTTGAAACTTGTTGAAGTGGTGCAATCAATCACAGCAACAAAGAGAAAAAAAAGAAAAAATCAAGTCATGCATTAACTTTTTGGCACAAGTTCCATCGCCGTGATTGTGGTAATTTAGTTTCAGCACAGACTGTTCTCCAAAAAACTGCTGCGTTACCTCATAAACAGAATGGTGACAAAAATAGGTTTTTTACACAATTCATGCCAGTGGGAAGAGTCTGCAAACAGATTCACAGACAGTACAACGTAAACAGGAATCAACCCGGTCGAGATGGGGGAGAAACACACTTGGTGACTTTGATGATGATGATCTTAAAGGAATAGTTCACCCCAGAATTATATTTCACTCATTATTTACTCACCTTCATGTCATGCTGCTCGTATGTAATGTCCGTCTTGTATTGAAGCCCCGAAAAGCGAAATTTTCCCGAAAAAATTAAATAAGTCCAAGGTTCTAGCTTGTTTACAGCAGAAGCGCCTCTTCCGGGTCCAAATCTCGTGAGATTTGCGTCGACGTCATTGCGATTAACTGGCGCCAACGCAAATCTCGCGAGACTTGGACGGATTCGGGAAGAGGAGCTTGAAATATGGACTTATTTAATTTTTTTCGGGACAATTTCGCATTTCAGGGCTTCAATACAAGATGGACATTATATACAAACAACATGGAGGTATTTGGATGTTTTTTGTTGTGTTTTTTTGTAACGAAGACCGTCGGTGTCCATTTGCGACCGTTACATGGACACCGAGACTCAGCTAAAACTCTGAAACTTCTCCCAGCCCTTAGTCGACATGAGGGTGAGTAGAGAATGAGTGAAATACCATTTTGGAGTGAACTATTCTTTTAAACAGTGAACAGTGTCCCTCCCTTTGTCGGGAACCCTCTGATGACTCAGCATTTTCTTAATTCAGAAAAATCTAGGCTGCTGAATTTCACTTTTTAAGGTTAGCATTAAGACATTACGGGCTTTAATTAGATTTCCTCCTTAAACAACGTGAACGGGGCAGTCAGCAGTCTTTCTCTAACTATTTATACACATTCTTGTCTGTGCCATGAATGAATAAATGGAAATGGTTACACACACAGGATCAACAATCACCACAATGATGATTTCTCCTGTGCTGTTTTCATCTTTGCACCTGTTTCCTCTCTGCACACGTGTGTGTATGTAAAATGTGTGCAGGTAGCCTAGGCTACATGTGCTGGCGAGTGTGAGTGTGTGTGCGTGGATGTGTGTCGGCCCAGCAGTGTAAATATTGTGTTGTGCTCTAGTAACAGCTCTTCCTCTGGCTCTGCAGTAGCAGCACACTCGACTGTTTATTTTCCTTCCTGACGGACGACTTCTTATCAAATAAGCAGACACTGCCTCCGAGCCTGCTGTCCAACCACGCGCTCCCGGAGGAGATCCCGCCCACTTCTCCTCCAGGCTTCTCATGCAGTGACTCTGCTTTTTCTCGTAGAAGACTGACAGCGAGCCGAGCCACTCACATCGGCCTCGGTGTCAATAACAGCATCTGCTCGGAGTTAATGCACCGATCTCTGCTAAAAAAAAATTATGATTAAGAGTGTGAGATGAACAAATCCCGACATGCTTCACTCATTAATCTGAAGCAGCGCGTCCCCACAAGAGCAGATGTGACGCAGTGTTTTCTCTCTGTCACTACGGCAACCTCCTCCTCCTCAGCAATGACACAGAGATAAGAGCCAATGATGGAGCTTTATGAGTCAATATCAGATTAGAAAAGTCACATCAATCTTCCCATTACGTCATATTCCCTTTTTATTCATTAAAGTGAGACGTTACAGCTGTTTGCATGAGATTCAATATTCATTGCATCATTATATGACATTATTGCTCCCACCAGATTGATCATGATGGGTTTTTTAAACCCTGTTGAAATGAGTTTGTTGGTTTATGTGTGTATCTGTTTACTACTGCTCCATTACACTTTAGCATTTCATTAACTTTTACTTATTTTACAACTTCCTTTGAGATCCTGTCCAAGTTTTAAATCAAATGCACTTTGAATTTTAATACATTTTATAAAGTTTTACTGCGGAGAGCATGATGTTTAGTACACATAAGCGCCTACTAGAGGAAGAAAATGAATATAAACGAACCTAAAATTACTGACACACTGATTTAACATAATAAAGTTCAGTTTTTTTGTCTGTCACAGTCGGCGTTGACTCCGCCAGCCGCTGTGGTCCTGGACAAGCTCTCAGAGAAAATAACCCTGATGATGTCATGGTGATGTCATCAGGGTTATCTTGGCGTGCACGGACCACCACCACCATTTTAACAGAAAGCTTGTGTTATAAACTTGGTGGTATTGAGTTTTAGAGAAAATGGAGGAGCCGATGGAAGCTGCTCGCAGGTTGCATTGTGGGAAATGCACAATCCAACTCCATCTAAGTCCATGTCTCGGCATCTATTACAACTTTTTCTAACTATGACTCCTGCAAATTAATGGAGTAACTCCTCGAGGCTGTCAAAAAAACTAAATACTACTGCATCATTTAAAAAAAACAAAACAGACCTGTTGCTTGAATCTCTTCTCTAAACTTTGCAGAACTGTATACGACTTTTGTTTTGTTTTTACTTTCATGACATTTTACTGTAACAGATGAGAACCACCCAAGTTGAATTTCTTGGAAACTTACCTGGCCAAGAAAACTAATTCACTCTGTCTTTTTCTTTTCTTTCTGTCTCGTACGCTCTCAGGTGGAATAGGTCCTAACTGAAACCACATGGCCATTACGAGCCCCCTCTGCTCCATCACTCCTCCTCCCATGTGTGTGTCAGCGAGGAGTGAGAAACTGTGGCCGTAGTGGACCGTGCATGGTTGTGATTACATGTTTATGTCCATATTTGTAAGTCTGCTGGAAGGCTTTTGTGTGTGTCTCTCTGTGTGTGTGTGTGTGTCAGTGTGAGAGTGAAAGTGTGTACACTGCAAGTTGTGAGAGTAAATAAACGCAGTGCAGCGAGGACTCACGTGGCATTATTATCAGAGCTCAGAGAAAAGACAAACTGTTTTTTCACTCTGGTTTGATTCATACCACCCTCTGCTGCCTCCTCCCTTTTTCTACGACCCACCGCAGCACACACACGCACACACACACACACACATTACCTCCACCGCCCCCAAATTCAACACATGGCTCCTATCAGGGGATTATTTTTAGCACTTTGGTTTTCATGGAGGAATTCTAATCAGTTGTATTGTGATTGTTTTCAGTTTGCAGACTCAGCGCTCGGACGCGGCGCTGCAGACCGACCCGCACTGGGAGCGTATGGGTCACTTTTTCTTTCTTTCTTTCTCTCTTGCAGACGCCGGCCACTTGATTGCAATCGTATCCCAGCAGCCTCGTCGTGATTGGAGAATTCTTTACAACGGCCCAGATGCAACGCAATGCAAAAAGAAAAAAAAGAAAAGGCAGCCAGCCTTCTGCCGAATCACTTACTTTGATGATCTTTGAAAAAAATTCCACAAAATAAAGTTTGGTTTGGAAACCACAGATCAAACACACACACACACAGACACACACACACATACAAGGGTTTGTACAGTATGCAAACACACACACTCACAATTTGTGGTACAATGAGGCATTCTTTCTCCCTCCTTCTCCCTCGCACACATACACACACACTAACTTACACTCATTAATCTGGGCAGACTCAGGAAACCGCTCCAGTGAGCTGGCTGGAGGCCCTGCATGGGAGGGAGAGGAGGGTGGATTGAAAGGGGGGGGGGGGGGTGAGGGGGAGGGGGGGGGGATCAAAGCGAGGACGAGAGCAGCAGACTCACTGAAAAGAAACACCAGAAGAGGGAAGAAAAGAGAAAAGAAAGTTTTGAGAGGGAAGAAAAGAGAAAGGAAAATTTCCTTTACTCTTGAGTTCTGAGAATACAGGAAAGGAGGGGGGGGGCGAGGAGGGGGGGGGGGGGGGCTGAAACCCCTCGATTTAATGAACTGGGTGTGTGACAGTGTGTATGTGTATGTGAGTCCATCCATACCTCCAGGATGGAAGAAGAAGTCATGAATAAATAAAAATAACATCAATTTCCTCAGAGTTTCTGCAAAAAAAACAGGAAAAACCACACAACATACTGTACACACATGCACACGCACACTCAGACACACACACACACACCCCCTCCGCCCCCACCTCACAAAAAAAGCCCAGCAGGGAGGGTCGACAGTCTTTAAGAAAATATTCCCTAAAGCACTAATTAGAAAAATGATGGTGCTCGTTAATAGCCCGCCGCCCCCCCCACCTC